>CATIWR010101024.1:0-23957 GCA_949677035.1 Omphalea diandra | reverse complement strand
AAAACACTCTAAGAAAGGTTTTTGTGTTAGCCTAGAAAACACTTTATTGTAAGGTTGTGTGTTAGCCATTAAAACACAAGTTGTAGTAAGTTGGGTGTGAGCTTGAAAACACCATTGAATCAGTAAAATACCCAATTGAGTGATTGGGGAGTGGATGTAGGGATTGTTTTGCCCGAACCACTATAAAACCTTTGTGTCCTTTCTAATCCTTCTTCTTCTCTTCATCCTTATTTTAAATTCTTAAACACCAATTCAACCCCCCTTCTTGGTGCCTAGGGACAACATCCTCAAATCTAGTTGGACAAGGGATCAGAGTCACTTTTTCCATGTCAGTCACTATTTTGTAGCTATTCGTTGTTACCTAGCTAAAAAAAGTTTCATTGTTAAATATTTATAGGTTCAACCACTAAATTGTAATAATATAAAATCTATACATTCAATTGTAAAATTTTAAAAAATTTGGACACCATAGATGTAATTATTCCTTTTAGAAATAAAATTAACTAGTTGTGAATCCATCATTGTTTGATATGATTATAATAATAAAAAGAACACTCAAAGCATGTAAAAAGAAAACTAATTTAAGATTTTTATTTCTTTATTGTTGGACTAGATTGTGCAAACCTAAGTCAAGACTCTCTTTTGATCTTGACAATATAGATTGAAAGGTTCTAATATCAATTTTAAGTGTTGTTTTTGCAGATATTCAAATAGAATCTCATTGGGAGTTGAATAAAAGTGATTAGAAGCAAAAAACTCCAAGTATAAAAATCTTCCTTCGAAATTAGTGAATGCAAATTTTGAAATGACTGCAAATTTTGAAAAAAAATGTTATTGAGATTCAAAAATTGCAACCACAAATTTCAATAGCAATCGCGAATTTTAGAAACAACATCTTCATGTTAGACAAACGATTTCACGATGACAATCGCGTCCGAAAAGGAAAATAGCGACCATAAATTTGAAGTAGCAATCGCAAATTTTAAGATCCGTTAGAAAGATTCAACGACTAGTTTTTGAACAGACAAATGGTTTCATATGGGCTAGCCGTTAGACACATTTCAAAATTAGCGACCGCGAATTTTGTCTGACGAGCATTTAATGCAAGATATGCCTAGCACAACTTAGAGATTTAGGCATAATTTCTTTGTAACGTCTCTTTGGTGTTTATTGTCTATAAATACACTACCAAATGGTCTTGAATACAATAGGATAACCATTGATATGTGCCAAAACCCTTGCTAAGTTAATTCTCAACTTTAACTCTTTATTTCTTTATACATAGATTGGTGTGAGCTTTAAATACTTTGAGTTGGGTTTGAGAGTGAGATCTTGTTTAGAAAACTCTTATTTAGGTTTGAGGGTGAGCCTTAGAAAAATCTTGTATAGGTTTGAGAATGAGCCTTAGAAAACTATTATATAGGTTTGAGTGTTAGCCTTGGAAAAACACTTATAAGGTCTGGTGTGAGCCTAAAACACTAGGTTGAGTATAAGCCTGAGCCTAAACACTAAGTTGAGTGTGACCTTGTAAAACACTAGTGATTGAGTGAAACACCTAATTAGTGAATTAAGGAGTGGATGTAGGGTTGGTTAATACCCGACCACTATAAAACTCTTGTGTTCATTCTTCTTCTTCTCTTTCTCTAATATTTCATTTTTGTGAGCTTCCTCTAAAATCAAAACTTCAAATTTGCCACAAATTTAACCCCCTTTATTAGTGCACTAGGGCCAACAATTGGTATTAGAGCTAAGTCTTAATTCAAGGCTTAATGTGTGAGAAAAGATCAATGGCACAAAAAGGAGTCCACTTTTACCTTAATCCCTACTTTGATGACAATGATTATGCTCTTTGGAAACATAAAATGGATATCTATCTTGATAGCAATCTCATCAACTTATGGGATTATATTCTTGAAAAGTGTAGCCTCCAACAAAGATGGTTGAAGGAGTAGAGGTGGCAATTAAAAGAGAAGAATGAAGTGAAGCACAAAGGAAGGCAAATGGGAAGAATAAGAGGGCAATGGTTATTCTCCTAAGCTTCATGCCAACAGAAGAAATTAGATGAGTCCAACATTGCCAAACTGCACTTTCCATATAGAAAGCACTAAAAAACTATCATGAGGACACAACTATAGTGAAATCAAATAGGTTGGAGATGTATGTGATAGAGTAGGAGCTCTTTATGATGAAAGACTATGAAAACATCACCGAAATGATAAATAGACTCCTCTTTATTGTCACAAACATGAAATGGTTTGGAAGGATTCTTTTCAACTATGAGGTAAATACTAAAATCCTCAAATCTCAGCCATTGGATCAATTTAGTGTAAGAGTATGCAACATTCAAGAGTCTAATCTGGAGACTAGGAAAGTGTCAATAGATGCCCTCATTGGTAAGATTCTCACTAATGAGATAGCTCTCAAGAAAGATGAAGAGATGAAGAAGCTAAGAGGACAAAGAGATGAAGAAAACTCTAACCTCCAAAGCTCAAGAAGATTATTCAAGCTCAAGGGACTCAAATGAAAGTGATAAAGAAGAAAAAGAGCTTGCCAAAATATCAAGAAGGACCAAAAAGTTGATGAAAAGGAGAAGAGAAAGAAGAATCCAAAGAAAGTCATCTTCCTATCATCACAAGGAAAATAAGAAGACCTTTAAGGCTACTTGGGATGATGAGTCAAGTGATGAAGAAGAAGATGAAGTAGTAAACTTTTGCTTCATGGCTCAAGAGGACTCCTCTAAAGAGGTAAGTACTTATTCACACTTTT
The DNA here is from genome assembly GCA_949677035.1 of Omphalea diandra. Taxonomy (NCBI): domain Eukaryota; kingdom Viridiplantae; phylum Streptophyta; class Magnoliopsida; order Malpighiales; family Euphorbiaceae; genus Omphalea; species Omphalea diandra. The sequence continues at coordinate 21,191 of CATIWR010101024.1, read as the reverse complement.
ATGATGATTATGATGCATTTAAAGATATAAATGATGAGCTTTTAGAAGCTCTCACCATGAAATGTGACAAATATAAGTCACAAATGAAATCTTACAAGAAGAAATATACCAAATTAGATGAGGAGTTTAAATTCCTAAATAGTCTTGTAAGTGAATTGAGGGCTTATAATGAAGAACTCAAAAAGTCTATGGGGAGCCTTTCCAAGTCATCTTCATCCCTAACCTTATTGAGAAAGGAAAATGATTATTTAAAGGATAAAGTTATAGAACTTAGAAACTCCATCTTTGAATTTCATAAGAGGAAGGAAGCTTTAGATACACTTATTATATCTCAAAGACCTCCTTTAGTTAGACATGGTATAGGCTTCAATGAAGCCTCTTCATATACTTCTTCACTCACTACATTCATTAAAGCATCAACATCTCAAACTTCAAGTATTGAGGTCATGAGGAAGAGAGGTGCTCATAGCATTAAACCACCTATGCCTAAGGGTAAAGGAAAGGCCCCCCAAGACTTAATAGCCAAGGGTCAAAAAGCAAATTATGCTTACATATATAATAAGAAGCATGCTCAACCACATAAACATAAAAAATATTCTTCTACTCTTAATCACTCTTGCACTTGTATACATTCTCACCACCTAAGTATGAAAAGGCCTCCTACTTATACTAAGGTTGTGCATAGGAGAAAGACTCACAAGTCTAAGCTCTATTATCATTATTGCATAAGAGATGGGCACATCAATGTATTTTGCCACATAAGGAAGGTACATCTCAAATTGGAGGACCCTTCAAATACTAACCCCCCAATGACCTAAGTATGTTTGGGTACCAAAACAAAGTGTTTGATATTGTAGGATGAGAACTCCTTCACTAAATTCTCATCATAGAAAATCTAAAAGTGAATGAAGATTGCTGATAAAGAAGGGATAAAGTTTCAAATGGTTATTTGGTATCAAGCTATTGGCCCTAGTGCACCAAGAAGAGGGGGGGGGGGGGGGGGGGGGGGTTGAATTGGTGGCTAATTTAAACTTTTGATTTGGAGGAAACTCACAAAAATGAAAGATTAGAGAAAGGGATAGGAGAAGAATGAACACAAGAGTTTTATAGTGGTTCGGGTATTAATCAACCCTACATCCACTCCCTAATTCACCAATTGGGTATTTCACTCAATCACTAGTGTGTTACAAGCTCACACTCAACTTAGTGTTTAGGCTCACACCAAACCTTACAACTTGTGTTTTCTAGGCTCACACTAAAACCTATCACAAGTGTTTTCAAGGCTCACACTAAAACCTATACGAAAGTTTTCTAAATAAGGGCTAACTCTCAAACCCAACGCAAAAGGTGTTTAAAGATCACACCAAATTATATATAAAGAAATAAAGAATTAAAGATAAGAATTAACTTAGCAAGAGTTTTGGCATATATCAAAAGGTTATCCTCTTGCATTCAAGTCCATTTGGTGGTGTATTTATAGACAATAACCACCAAAGAGACATTACAAATAAACTATGTCTAAATCCTTGAGACATGTTAGGCAGATTTTGCATTAATTGCTTTTCATGATGAAATCGCGGTCGCGATTTCCAAATTTCCTTGTAGGAGCCAAAAGATGCGATGAAAAATCTCATTTGTGTCTAACTGCTAGTCCACGTGTCAGCTTCCCATTGGTTCTTTAGAAAAATATAACCGTTGTGTTTCTTCAACCAATAAAAATAGCGGTCGTGACTTCACTTGTACGAACCGCGACTGTGACCACGAAACAGCTTGCCAAATCTTACAATTTTTACTGTCAGAATTCGCTGTTGCTACCAACATGTAGCATTCGCAATTTTTGTCTTCCAACAGCTTCCTTGGACACTTGTCAAGCTTTAATTGTGAACTTAATTCTTATCTGGGAGTTTTTGAAAGTCACGGTCGCGATTTCGGGCCGATACAGACCGCGAATTCCACTGTCACAATTGGACTCATGGGTTGCGGCCGAGAATGGCTCCACGATTTTGCTTGCTTGATTTTCAGCATGTTTTAACATGAGTCGCGGTTGCGAATCTTAGATTGCGATCACGATTTACATGTTACTTTGGAGTTTAACAGCTCCTTCCATCTCTTCTTGAGAGATTTATCTATTTCTATAAAATTAACACTTAAAATAGATATTAGAACCTTTCAATCTATATTGTCAAGATCAAAAGAGAGTACTGACTTAGGTTTGAATAACCTAGTCCAACAATCTCCTCATTTTTTATTTTGACAATCTAAATTGAATATGGAAAACATAAAGAATTAATTATGCATGCTCCTAAGAGAATGATTGTGAAATGATTAAAAAAACATAAGTATGAAGTTGCTCCCCCTCGTTCCATACTCCCCCTTAGTTATTCTAATAAGATCATTATCTTAGCTTATTACAAATGTAGTTCAATTTCTTTTCCCTTTTTGTATGTTCCCTCTTTGTATATTCAATCAATTATCTCTCTTTCTTTGTTAAGATCAAAAAGAGGGGAATGAGAGGGAATAAGAGAGAGAATAGGAAATATAAGAGGGAAATGACCACAAACTTGTCAATTGTACAAACTCAAATTTGAATTGCAAACATAAGTAATTTTGCACAATATGTCACATAAGAAGATAAATGGATGAAACATAAATGTAAAATAATTCAAACATTTAAAAGATGCTTGAACATACAAACTAGGGCTAGAAACTTAAGAATTGTCATATATGGCCCTAGTATTGAGTATATGATTTTTTATGATTGATTTGAACATTTAAAATGTAGAAAACGTCAAATGCAAAATGAATTGATCTAACTCATCACACAATCAATCAAATCAAATCAAACATGTCAACACCTAGATATATCAAGCAATAAAACTCTCCCTAAATGTATGCATAAATATACTAAGTTAAAAACATAAGGGATAAAATATACATTACAAATTTAGAATCAATGCCTTGATACCAAATAACCATTTGAAACTTTTATCCCTTCTTCATTAGCAATCTCCATTCACCTTTAAATTTTCTATAATGAGAATTTGGTGAAGAAGTTCTCATCCTACAATATCAAACACTTTGTTTTGGTACTCAAACATACTTGGGTCCTTGGGGTTAGTCTTGGAAGGGTCCTACAATTTAAGGTGTGGCTTCATAGTGTGGCAAAATATATTGATATGCCCATATCTCATGCAATAATGACATTAAAGCTTAGACTTGTGAGTCTTTCTCCTATGCACAATCATAGTATGAATAGGGGGACTTCTCATACTTTGGTGATGAGAGTGTATACAAATGCATGAGTGATGAGAAGTAGAGGAGAATTTTCTATGATTGTGTGGGTAATCATGCTTGTTGTTATAAATGTAAGCATATTTTGCTCTTTGAGTCTTAGCTCTAGAGCTTGGGAGAGTCTTCCTTTTGCCTTTAGGCTTAAGAGGCTTAATGCTAGAGGGCACCTCTCTTCCCCATGACCTCAATACTTGAAGTTTGAGGTGTTGATGCTCTAATGAATGTAGTGGGTGAAGAAGTAGGTGAATAGGCTTCATTAAAGCCTAAAGCATATCTAACTAATAAGGTATTTGAGATACAATAAGTGTATTCAAAGCTTCCTTCCCCTTATAAAATTTAAGATGGAGTTTCTAAGTTCTATAACTTCATCCTTTAAAGAATCATTTTCCTTTCTTAAAGAGTTAAGAGAGGATGAAGACTTAGAAAGACTCTCTAGTGACTTTTTGAGTTCTTCATTAGAAGTCCTCAATTCACTTACAAGATTGTTTAAAGATTTAAATTCATCCTCTAGTTTGGAACATTTTTTCTTGTAAGTTTTCATTTGTGACTTATATTTGTCACATTTCAAAGTGAGAGCTTTTAAAGCTCATCATCTATATCATCAAGTGCATCATAATCATCATAAGAATGTGGAGAAATACTTACCTCTTTGGAGGAGTCCTCTTGAGCCATGAAGCAAAAGTTTGTTGCTTCATCTCTATCTTCATCTTCATCACCTAAATCATCATCCCAAATAGCCTTAAAGGACTTCTTCTTTTCCTTATGATGATAGAAAGATGACTTTCTTTGAATTCTTCTTTCTCTTCTCCTTTTTATGAACTCCTTGGTCCTTCTTGATATTTTGGCAAACACTTTTTCTTCTTTATCACTTTCATTTGAGTCACTTGAGCTTGAATAATCTTTTCGAGCTTTGAAGGCCAGAGCTTTCTTCTCCTCTTTGTGTCTTTGTTCTCTTAGCTTATTCATCTCTTCATCTTTCTTGAGAGCCATCTCATGAGTGAGAAGCTTATTAATGAGGACATCGATTGACACTTTTCCAATCTCTGGATTTGACTCTTGAATGCTACATACTCTTGCACCAAATTTATTTAACAGAAAAGATTTGAGGATTTTAGTGTTTACCTCATAGTTGGTAAGAATTCTTCCAAACTTTTTCATGTTTGTGACAATAGAGAGGAGTTTATTGGTCATTTTGGTGATGCTCTCATGGTATTTCATCATGAAGAACTCCCACTCTGTCACATACATCTCCAACCTATTTGATTTCATAAGAGTTGTCCCCTCATGATAGTTTTCTAGTGATTTCCATATGACATGTGTAGTTTGGCAATGTTGGACTTTTCTGTTTTCTTCTCTTGACATGAAGCTTAGGAGAATAGCCATTGCCCTCTTATTCTTCCCATTTGCCTTTCTTTGCGCTTCACTCCATTCTTCTTTTACAATTGCCACTTCTACTCCTTCAACCATTTTTGTTAGAGGTTTCCATTCTTCAAGTATAAAATCCCACAAGTTGATGAGATCACTATCAAGATAGATCTCCATTTTATGCTTCCAAATAACATAATCATTGCCATCAAAGCAGGGATTAAAATGAGAGTCGTCTCCTTCTTATGTCATTGATCTTTTCTCACTCAAGTAAGGCTTGAATTGAGACTTGGCTCTGGTACTAATTGTTGGCCCTAGTGCACCAAGAAGGGGGGAAAGTTAAATTGGTGGCAAATTTGAACTTTTGATTTAGAGGAAACTCACAAAAATGAAAGATTAGAGAAAAGGGTATGAGAAGAATGAACACAAGAGTTTTATAGTGGTTAGGGTATTAACCAACCTTACATCCACTCTCCAATTCACCAATTGGGTATTTCACTCAATCACTAGTGTTTTACAAGCTCACACTTAACTTAGTGTTTAGGCTCACGCCAAACCTGATAACTTGTGTTTTCTAGGCTCACACAAAAACCTCTTACAAGTGTTTTCAAAGCTCACACTAAAACCTCTCACAAGTGTTTTTAAGGCTCACACTAAAATCTATCATAAGTGTTTTCAAGGCTCACACTAAAACCTATACAAGAGTTTTCTAAATAAGGGCTAACTCTCAAACCCAACCCAAAAGATGTTTAAAGCTCACACCAAATTATATACAAAGAAATAAAGAATTAAAAATGAGAATTAACTTAGCAAGAGTTTTGGCACATATCAAATGGTTATCCTCTTGCATTCAAGTCCATTTGATGGTGTATTTATAGGCAATAACCACTAAAGAGACATTACAAATAAACTATGTCCAAATCTCTAAGTTGTCCTAGACATATCTTGCATTAAATGCTCATTAGATGAAATTCACGGTCGAGACTGAATTTGCAGTCATTATTTTTGAACTGTGTCTAACAGCTAGTCCACGTGGCATGAAACCATTGGTCTTTCCAAAAACTAGCCGTTGGATCTTTCTAACGGATCTTAAACTTTGCAGTCGTTATTTTCCTTATCGGATGCGATTGTCACCGTGAAATCATCTGTTTAACATGGAGATGTTGCCACTGAAATTAGAGGTTACTACTGAAAATTTATCGTCGCTACTTTTGAATCTCAATAGCTACAACAACTACTTTTTCAAAATTTGCGGTCGCTATTTCAAATTCGCAGTCACTAATTTCAAAGGTAGATTTTCATACTTGGAGTTTCTTGCTTCTGATCGCTTCTATTCAACTCCTAATGAGATTTTGTCTTAATATCTGCAAAAACAACACTTCAAATTGATATTAGAACATGTCAATCTATATTGTCAAGATCAAAATAGAGTCTTCAATTAGGTTTGAATAACCTAGTCCAATACCTTTCAATCTGTATTGCCAAGATCAAAATAGAGGTTTGACCTACCAAGTCTAGCATATTTATTCCATAAACTTTATCTTTAAGCATTAATAAGATAACTTAATTCATTAATAAATGAAAACACAAAGATGAAGAAGCTTATTTATTGAAATATATATATATATATTACATGAATACTATTTAATGTGTGTGTATAACCACTTTATTATAAAGCATAAATTAACAAATGGACTAAATTATGCGAAAGAAAAGAGTGAACTATATATATATTTTTTAAACTTACCACTAGAGAAAAGGCCTATTTAGCCAAATAACAATCTTAAAGTATATGTATACTTATTTTGCACTCCATCAGTAAAAGATTTTACAATAGAGTTTTTAAAAGAGGGAATAACTAAAGAAAAGATAGAATAAAGTTTCAAGGCATTCATTCCATAATGAATAGTTAACAACTAAGATATCAACAGTAACTTTCTTAAAGACATCTCTTTTATTAAAATAATAATCAATTGAACACTTCAACCTTTGGTTGAGCTAGATTAGACCAAGGATAAAAACATATTAACGACAAATCTAAATTTTAAAGATGAGAAAGACTTTGAATTTGATTGTAGATGGATTTGGTAGAGAAAGAACCATCTATGTTATATATCCATATGTATTATCTTGTATATTATAATTAATATTATTAAAGGAATAATATTAATAAGATCCCTAAGAAGAGAAGATTTCCAATAGAAAAGGGTTCTCCATTCAAAATTCCAAATACAAAAGAGTTTGTCCTAAGTCTCAAATTATTAATGGAACTATTTTGGTATAAAAAGATAGAGTATAGATATAGTAAACATTTCATAAGAGAAAAATTTTCAATCTATATATCTTTCAAGAAAAAAACTAAAATTCCTTTAAAATATATATGTTGGTCTTTCATGAATAACATTGGCTGAAATTTGATGAGCAAAATATTTAGACATCATATATTTGTAGATATGGTCTAAGCAAAACAAAAATATTATATAATTTTTTATATCACCTTGCTCTATATGAGATTTTGATTATGCACAAATCTTTAGATCCCCTTGACTAATAAGGTCCTATGCATATAAAAAATGGAATTAACCCGAAAGCTAACCAAAGATTTTGGTCTTTATATAAACTCCCATTTGGCAGAAGTCATTACACACACACACACGCACACCCCTAATCATAGAGAAGTTTATTCTCTTTGCTTGACACATCACCTTTAATAATTAGTAATAACTTGACACACCAAGCATTTAATACACTTATGATTTGACATGTGTCATGTTATGAAAATATTTTAAATGCTTTATTATTTATCAATGACCCTTAAGTTTTTAAGATAAAATACTAATTTATTATTTATTAGACTTCTTAAGAAAATCTCATATATAAAAAATTAAGAATTTTGATTATTTAAATAATTAATAAATAATTCATATCTTTTCTACCTTCATAAATTTAATAAATATGAATATTAGTTTTATAAAAATAGCCATTAAGTGACTTTAATACAATGTAAAATGCTATATGTCTCTTAAATTCTTTAATTATATGATATTGTTAATTTATTTGGTAATATGCAGTTTATAGTAATATTATAACTACTATAAAATTATGAAAATTATTGTAATAAATTTACTTATTAAGTTCAATAACAAAAATATCTTGATGAATTTATATTTTAAAGTTAATGATAAAAAATAATACTAATTGGAAAATTTAAAATAAAATTATATAAAATATTAAATAAAAATCTATGTTATGTGTGAACTAATGACTTCTTAGAGATTTAAGAGCTAACAGACTATCAGCTTCTTGAATAACAATTAAACTAAAGCAAATTAAAAAGTAAAATTAGAACTTGGAAGATTTAAGCTTGATGAAGTTCTATTTATAATGGCCATTGTCTAATAGTATAAAATTGAAAAAATATTTTGTTAGAGTTTTAAAGATTATAAAATTAATGGTGTCAATCCTAAATAAAATTATATCTTAGTTAGGAAACTTAAATAATTTTTTTATTTATAAAATAAATTTTCATCATAATTGGAAATCTTGTCTAAAAAAGTTTTACAAATGTATTCCTTTTAAAAAAAATGAATTTCTAATTTTCGTATATTTTGATAAAAATATAGGATTCAGTACAATTAAGAAACACATTAGTATTCCTATAGTGACATCCTTTGATAACCTCTAGTTGTATTGGCAAAACTTAGTCATTTGCATTTTGAAAGTAAATACTCTCCACTCAATGGTCTTAGATCTTTTGAATAAATTTGATTTCAAGAAAAATAATAATAAATTATTCATAAAAAAAGCTCAAATTTGCATATAGGAAGAACCAAAGTATCTCATGGAAGAATCCGACTAGACTCCCATGAAAAAGGAACTTATACTCATTTAAAGAAGTAACCATATAACCTAATAAAATAAAAGAATTCAAGAAATAAATTAAACTAGATCTAAAAATCTAGAAATTATTAAGATGAGAAAAACTAATAAGAAAAAAAAAATAAAACATGAACTCATATAATAAAATAAGAAAAAAAGGGTAAAAATGATCTCAATTATAGACCTTGTAATAGATCAAAGAAACTCACAAATTCTTCTTCAACAACTAATGAAAACATGAAAGCGTTAAAAAAATAAAAAAACTAAAAAGGGAAATGACTAAATATAAAATTAATAGATCTAGAGATGTAGGAGATACCACAGGCAAGATTTTACTAATGGCAATATAAAGAACTTAAAAGGGAGGGGCAAGAGTATTAATGGAAATTTTTAGTTTTTGAAACTTGACACAACCCAAACTTGGAGCTAGAATAATGCTAGGCAACAGTAGGCTTAAAGCCACTAGTTACCATAGTAAGCTTAAAATTAGAATGATTGCATATATATGGAAAGACCCATACATCTACTTAGTTGCCATATGAAATCCTTAATCCTAAACAAGCCACAAGCTTAGTGTTAAATCATAAAATAACTTAAACTTCCTTTTGATTTTAATGAATTTAGCTAATGGGAGTGGGACAGATAAGTTTAACCCCAAGACATTTCTTTAAAACCTTTAAATTGAATCTTTTTCTTTAATTTTCTTTGTACATACATTTCTTCTTTTTCTTTCCTTTGTTTTATTTTCTTAACATTTATTTATTTTCAAACATATGTTTTCTTAAACAATTCTCTAATAAATTGATTTTCTAAAGACCATAAGGGGTGGAGGTGAAAACCTCACTCTAGTATCTATAAATAATATATATTGACCATGAACATAACTTGGGAAATCTATAGCCATTAATATAATTCCTTAATTATAACTAAAGAATGCAAGATTTACCTAAACTTTGTCGTACAATCTTTTTAACATGCATTAATTTAAATATACATTATTTTTTAAGCAAACATATGGAGATAATCTAAAGAATGCAAGATTTACAATATAAATTTAACCTTTACATACTTTATAATTTCATTCACATATTTGTTTACATTCCTTAATTATAATTCATTTGCATCAAATCTTAGCATATCAGTATTCATAACTAAGAAGGACAAATGTGTTGCTTATATGAATAATGTAAATCATTTGTCTTCTATCTTGATATAGTGTCATCATATAACTTGCAAAACAATCTAGTTGGAGGGATGAGTTCGAGAGAACTCAGTGAATAATTATAATTTATTATATTAATATTATCATGCACATTCCTATACTCACATGCCTTTTCATGATCATTCATTCATATGCATTCCTATCTACATGGCATATATCATAATATTTTAAACATAATATGTCATTGCATATGAAGGGGTACATGAGTAATTGGGATTCCCACTTAGACAATGAAGGACTTCCTCTCCTTTTTATGTTTTTCTTAATTCTTACTAATCAATGAACTAAGCATCTAGGGGTGTGCAATTGGTTCAAAGCAAGCTGAACTGACAAAACTAAAAAAATAGAAAAATTGAACTTATAAAAATTCAAATAAAACCTAGTGTAAAAATTGAATTAAATTGAACTAATTTGGTTTGGTTCGGTTATAATTCATTTAAGTTTAAATCAAATTTAAAAATTAAGTCTTTAAATATTTTTAATATAAATAATAGTTTTCATAATATAATTTTCGTACAAAAATAAATTTTTATGTATTTTAGTATAATAATGAATTTAAATAGGTTTAAATCATTTGGGTTTAGTTTAAATTATTTTGTTTTGTTTTAAATTAGTTTGGATCAATGATTAAATCAAAATATTTTATCAAAAATAAAACTAAAGTCACCAAAAATTTTAAAATAACCAAACCTAGTCTATATAAAAATCACACTGAAAAAATCAAATTGATTTGATTTGATCGATTTTACAGTTTCAATCAAATTTTGTTTAGCCCTAAAATGCATCCCATATATTAGATTTATTTATTTAAGTGACAAAGAAATTGTAGCATCCCATACTTACCAATAGTATATATATAATGTCTTCTTCATTATCATGATCAAACATGAACTATTAGAAACCCATCTCATCCCCAAAAGCACACCAACACTTCACTTATCATTTATGATTCACATATCATCCTCATTTCTTTAATTATACACACTTAGTGCATTTGCTTCTTTTACTTAAAATATTTTGGCATACTTAGTTTGTATAAAAAAAAATCATGATGCATGAATACAAAATTCCATCAAAATCATGAAAATATGACAAATTATAGCCACTCACATGACAAGCAATATCCTTAAGTAAGCCTTCGTTCTATTCTTGGCAGCCCACAAGCTTCCTTAAGCTCTAAGTAAAATTCTTAGTTTCGAGCCAACCTAAGGTCATTAATCTAGCAAACAAGTATACATTCATTGATTCCTTCATGAGAAATGTTATTACACATAATATATGAATAACATTCTTTCATTTCTTATAGAGTTAATAATAATAATGTAATTCAATAATTCCCAACAAGTATCATATGCATTTAACCACAACTTCTATCACTTAACAATGCCATACTCGTTCTATAAATGAGAGATCAACTCATCAAAACTGTTGAATGCTCAAAGTTCAAATTCTTATTAATGATTATAAATAAGCGAATAAAATGGCTAATAGATGTGCAAATATTCTTTAATCACTTAAAATTCAAGTGATTATATTGAAAGAAAGCTCTTTATATTCTGAAAAACTTCAAATGTGAAAAAAGTGCAAAGGAAGATCTATTATCTTATAATAAAACTTAAAGACTTAAGAAAATATGAAGCATGATCTATCAATAACCATGATCAATCAAACTAATGATTATTGAAGTCCAAAATGATGGTTGAGAAGTCTACAAAAACTATTAACTAAGCCTCAAAGAAATGGCTAGCTATATCTATGTAAATCTAAACTCAACTCAAAGGTCATAGGTAAGATTCAATAAGTGTGGAACAAAATACAATGACCATGGGCAAATATATAATGATAGTTGGAGTTAATTTAGTACTTTAAGTTATAATGAGTGTTGAATTACCTTAATAGTTGTTGGTAGAATAACATGTGTGGAAGACAACACAATTGCCATTGTAAAGACCTTATAGATAATGCTATAGAGGCTATGTAAAAAGAATTAAGTCATAATGAGTGTGGAAGATCCCTGATTGACTATTAAAAGGTACAATGATTATGGAACTCTAGCCGTAATGGTTGGAAAAACCTTATAGAGAAGGTTATAAGGTATGTGGAAAATTAACATTATTTAATGACTATTGCAGGCAAATAATGATAGTTAAATGATTCCTTAATAGGCATGAGAGCATCTTAACAATAGTTGTCAAGAAATTAGAAACAACAGGCAATGACCATTGAAGAAAGACTTAAGTCCATTAATCACTCAATGAGTATGGCAAACATTTCTAATGATCAATAATGGGATATAATAGTTATTTTGATAAGTTTGATAGTTTCTAAATTATATGATATTAGTTAATTTTATCTTAACTATTATACGTTTGAAATCCACAATAGATTCAATATAGGTGAATGACTTAAGAAAGAGATGCATATATTTAAGAATAATGTTATATGGACATTTTTTTAAAAGCTTACACAGGTGATCTTATGAAATGAAAGTAAGAAGTTGTTATAGAATCTACCTCAGTAAGCTCAATCTAAATTTTACCTTAAGATTCATTTAATTAGCTTTTTTTTTTATTTGAAAAAGTACCTGAATGCTAAGAGTGATTCCTTGAGCAATACTTATAAACCTTGTTTAAGGATCGTTTCTTGGGTTAGGAAACCAAAATATAAGTTCTTGTGAAAGGTTTAATAATAGTACCTATAAATCTATCACAGATAGGCTTTGATAGTGTTTAAAAACTTTCTATCAAAGGCTTTTAGTGATGCATGACAAATTCTCTTGTATTAAGGCTTGAGTGGTGCTGACAATTTGCTCATTTTGCAATAGCACCTATAAATTATTTGGTAATGAAATTCTCTGATGGTACCTAAAGTAGAGGAATAGGCTAATGTTGGGCCAAACCTCTATAAACCTTTATGTCATAGTGTGTAGTTCTTATCTTATGTATGAAATTTTAATTATTTGTCATTTTCTTATTCACACTCCTCTAGGCATCTTAGGACAATAAGTGTTATTAAAACTCGTCTCTCTAATTTAAGGCTTAAATGTAGAGAGAAAATATAAATGGTTAATACAAGGTTCAATATTGTGAATATATCTTTAAACCTTCTTTTTTTTAGGGTTAAAACTATTCCTTTTAGAGAAATAGAATGACAAATTATTTAGATAGTGAAGAGATAGAACTGTGGGATGTCATTAAAGATGAGGTAAAAGTTCTAACCAAACCATAAATGTTGTGAAAATTCCTAAAGAAAAAGAAAATATAGCATAAAAGAAATAAAGCTCTACTCTGCAGGTAGAAAGGATTAGCAAATTTTCAAAAAAATCACTCAATAATGTTAACTTCAGTAAAATTTCAAAATGTTGTTCAACTAAAGAAGTATGAGATACCTTAGAGCAAATCTAGTCCAAAAAGACATCACAAATGAGGAAATCTACATATAACCATTGACTAATTGCAACGACTCTTTAGAATAGAAGAAAGTACAAAATGCTCAACCTCCTTAGGAGATTATCCTTGTTACATGACAACTGAGAAAGAAGCGTAGAGTATGAGTAGTGAAAATGAAAAGCAAAGTGATGATGAGACTAAGGTAAATCCTTTTGATTCATACTCTAGAGATCACTTATATGTGACATAATCACCATACTTTCTAAGGCTTATGATGTTTTAAGTCTTGTTTTTCAGTTCTTTAAAAGAAAATAAGTTTATAAAATATTTTCTTAAGAATCTTGATTCCTTCAGAAAAAGGATTGAATCATTGAAGATAGAAAATAAGAATCTCAAGGAGAATCTCCTAAAATTCTCTAAATGAAGGGAGTAACTTAACTCCATCCTTGAAGTGTAAGGGAGTCAATACATAAAATATGGTATAGAACATAATGCATCCTCATTTTTTATGCCTTATACTTCTTAAACTATTTTATGAAAGCTAAGCATATACAGACTTTAAATCCTAAAACAAAGTGTTAAAATAATTCACAAAAGGAAAATCCAAGTGCCAAAGCATAAGCATTAAGGTCTAAAACTCTCACAACTACATATGCATACACTAAACCTTCACTTTCTAAGTTTAACTATGCCTTTATATGCAAAATTCTAAATGGTAGTATGAGTAGAAACATACTTTTAGGCATTACTATCATATGATTTTCCCAGCATCTCAAAAAATATATATTCAACTCGGTTATATCCATAAATCAAGAGATTATGCACATCATTCATACTTCATTATGAGACATGCACTAAATAAAATCTTCATAAGAAGCATGAAACTAAGAGACAACCTATGTATTTAATACTTAAAGCTAGAAGGCAAGATACTTACTTTGATGGAAAATGCTACTATTATGGTATGGTATGCATGGCCATATTGCTTATCATTGCCATTCTAGAAGGTGTGATGAAATATTGATTAGGACTAAGCCATAAGGACCTAATAATTGGGTACTTAAAATCAAATAGATCTTGTCTTATAGGTGTGCTTGTAATATAAGGTGGAAAAAGATGAATATGATCTAGAGATGGTTGCTTAAAGCACATGATAAGTGACATGAAGCTTTTTTCCAAATTTTGACCAAAATTGAAGGATTTGGAAATGTCTCCTTCATTGACAATGGAAAGGCAAAGTTGATGGGTATAAGAAAAATTTGTAAGGATGTTACCTCTCCAATTCTTGACAAAACACTTTTAGTTGATGGTCTCAAATATAACTTAGTAAGTGTAAGTCAACTTTATGATAAAGAATTAAAGGCTATGTTTGAACCTCAAGCTTGCTATTTGTTAAGAATGAGAGATAATAAATTGTTATTTACTGATGTAAAAGTTCAAAGTATATATGTTGTTGGCTTAAGTTCCATGGCTAACAAAAATGCTAAGTGCTTAATTACCATAGTTAATGAAGGATGGTTTGGCATAAAAGACTTGGATATGCTAGTATAGAGTTAATCAATAATCTAAGAATGAAATAACTTATGGAAGGAATTTCCAATATCAACTTCACAAAATACAAAATCTATGATGCATATTAAAGAGGTAAACAAGCCAAATTCTCATTCCGAGCTAAAAACAAGGTACCATCTTCAAAAGCTCTTTAATTGTTACATATGGACTTGTTTGTCCTACTAGAGTTGCTAGTTTATGTGGCATGCATTATGCATTTATTATTATTAATGATTTTTTAAAATATACTTAGGTTTTATTTCTTGTTTATAAGGATTATTATTTTGATACTTTCAATTCCTTTATAAAAAGAATTAAAAGTGAAAGAATAAAAAAAAATCTCAACCATTAAGAATGATCATGACAAAGAATTTAAAAATGAAAAGTTTCGAAGTTTTATGAGTTTGTCATTTCTCACATCTTTTATACACCTAGAACTTCTCAACAAAGTAATGTTGTTGACAGAAAAAAGAAAGAATTTAACAAAAGATGGCTAGGAGTATGCTAAATGAATATAATTTACCAAAATTCTTTGAACATCTCTTACTATATTCTAAATCGAGTTATAATGAGACTAATTTTAAAGAAAACGTCCTATGATTATGGAACTAAAGAAAACTTAAATTTGCATTATTTTAGAGTCTTTTGTTGCAAGTGTTTCATATTAAACACTAAAGACCATCTTGGTATGTTTGATCCTAAACTTATATGAAGGAATTTTCCTTATTTACTCAACCTCTATTATAGGTTATAAAGTATTAAACAAGAGAGTTTATGTTATCAAGAAGTCAATGCATGTTCTCTTTGATAAATCTAAACAAACCTTCTTCAAAAAGAAATAAGATATTGATGATCTTATAGGTCTTCTTGATGAACTTCACATTATGGAAAAAGAAAATGAGATAGAAAGCAAGGAAAAAGAAGGTAAACTTTTAAATGAAAATCCTCCTTTGTTCTCTCCAAATATGAGACACATGGTCTAACAGTTAGAAAGGATTGGACATATAAAAAGAATCATTACTGATAGCATTCGCCAAATTGAACACCATCAAGATGGACACATGTCCTTCCAGTAAAAGGTGTCTACCCTTGGTAAAAGAGAGTTCCCTAAAAATGAACAACCCAGATTGAGCAAGATATAGCTAAAAAAGGTATACCACATAATTGAACAGAAGTATTCAAGCAATTCACTAGATAATAAGAACTAAACATTCGGTTAATAAGGGGCGGTTATGGAGTAAACACTTTTCCCAGTATCTCGAAATGATATGGACAAACTCAATGAATACTATTTTTGGCATTTCTAGAAAGCATCCAAAAGGACTAAGACTATAAATAATTATTTTCTTTACATCAAAGGTATGCTTTGCTAGGGTTTTACACTATTATTTACTGCTTAAGCATTCTTTAAATCTCTCTTAAGTTCTCATTCTCAAGTTCTCAACTCTTAGCTCTTAAGCTTTGTAAAATAACTTAAGCATTAAAGTGATTATGGGAGACATAGTCTCTTAGCTTACATGTGCTCATCTCTGTTTAGTTCATTATCCCACTTGGAGATTAAAGGCACCATTAATTGGCACCATCTGTGGGAAATTTTTTTCACTATTTTTATTACTTACTTCCCTTAAAGTTCCCACCTTTACATCTCTATATCAATATTTCTCATAAAAATTAAACCTATATCACTTTGCCTTTAGTCCAAAGTGAGTGATGGCCCAATGCGCAAGAAATAATCCCATCTCCACTCTTTCAACTAATGAGGAAGAAAATGCATTTTCAACAGCTGTACCATCAAACACCACACGAACCACCATTAAAGATGTTGCCATTATTGCAAATGAGAACTTGGCACAATTCCAAAAGACCCTAGAATGAACCATGCAAGCCGTTAAAGGCAACTTTAATCAATAAATGGCTAGGGCTTCTAGTATAAATCTAGTAGCTCTCAATGCACAATAACCTAGTGAAAACCCTAAAGAACAAAATAGGGAGCCACAACCTCAACTACTAGATCCCCAAGGTTCAAAAACTATACACTAGGCGAACATGCATAAATCCATAACAAAATTTGGCAAGAAAGTGACTGAGACTATCGCTGATGATGAAGTTGACATTTCAGATGCCATACTCATTTTTCCACTTTTCAAACCACTATACTACATAGTGACATTTCATATGCCATTCTTTATAAGGTTTTCCCTATTACTGTCATAGAAATGGCACAAAGGTGGTATCTTCATCTGCCTCATAGCTCTATTCATTCTTTTAAAGAATTAAAACATGCCTTTCTCTCAAGGTTCACCACTAACATCCCTCATAAGAGGAAAAAAAAGTTCATTAATATCTTATGAGCAAAAAGAGGGTGAAACCCTTCGAGAATACATTGATAATTTAACAAAGAAGCCATGAAGATCGAGATAATGAACATAAAGACAATAATAGAAGCCATGTGAAGCAAAACCATGTTTGGCAGATTAAAAGATAACCTCTATAGGAAAGTTATAAACTCTTATTCCGAACAAATTTCTATAGCTCAAACATATATTGAGCTCGATGAAGGAAAAATAGAGGAGTAAAAGAACAACGAATAGTAGAGCCAAAAGAAAAATTAAGAAACAAGAATGGATAGTACCTCTTGTCGAACCCTGTAAAGCTACAATCCTTCTATTAATCAAATGAGGAGTGTTGGAGATATACAATTCACACCATTAAATGACACCTAATGTAATATCCTTTTATGGATTAAATAAAATGATACTGATATACAATAATTTCGAAGGCTAAACCCCGATAGGGTTACAAAGAGGGATAAAACTCTATTTTACAGATTCCATGAAGATTATAAGCATGACACGGAATAGTGTTGGGACCTGAAGAAAGAAGTAAAAAGACTCATATAGACTAGAGCACTCAAAAAGTTTGTCAAAGACACTAAAGGGAATAGACCCAAAAAAGTTCAGGAACCAAAAACAAAAGAAAATCCCTAACAAAAAAATACCAGTTATGACCAGTGTAATCATGAAAGGAGACTAGCCTAGCGCATCAAATAGGAACACCCAAGTTTTGAAATTTTTTTTGTCAATACTCATCAAAACCTCCTAACAGTCATATTTGACCCCGAAGGCAAAACACACATTAATGTCCCCCCTCCCTCCCCAATGATCCCTTGCTTGTGGAAGGAATCCTAAATAAATAACTTATTAAAAGACTACTAGTAGATAAGAGGAACGCAACTAATGCCATCACTGAATAGGCCTATAAGGTAATGGAGGGAACACTAATGAACCTCAGAAGAATAGGGAAGCCATTCGTAGGGTTAGGGGAAAATAGCTATGATCCATTAGAACTACCACCCTAATAGTCAAAATGGTAGACGAATGATCTGAGTTGACATCATCGGTTAAATCTTTATTTCATGTCATAGATGAGGAGTTTCCCTGTAATGTAATTTTTGAAATGCCTTATCTCTTTAAAATAAGAGTAGTAGAGAGCATAAGATGCCTTGCTATGAAAATATCAATATTTAAAGGAGTGGCAGTAGTAAGAGGGAACTAGAAGGTGATAAATGAATGCACCATATAACTCTACAATAAAGTAAAAAAAAAAAAACCAAAGATTGAACCTACAAATTTTGAATAGTGAGAACGAATAGGACTGATTGGTAAGTTAAATGAACTTAAGGTTTTAACTGACAAAATAATCAAATATACATGAGCCAGCTAGCCACCGAACGACTAACCCATGTCATTCTAGAGAACATAGGGATGTTCACCTTTAAACTAGAGGAAATTCCAGGGATCCATCCTTTAATAGCTTGCCATAAACTAATGTGTATCCTGAGGTGAAGCCTATCAAACAAAAAAGGATAAGGTTTGCCCCAAAAAGGCAAAAAGCCATGGGAGAGGAAGTATCTAAACTTTAAAAAGCAAGTATTATTAGAGAAGTGAAATACTTTAACTAGATGGTCAATGTTGTTATGGTTAGGAAACCAAACAACAAATGGAGGATGTGTGTTGACTTCATACACTTGAATAAAGTATGCCTAAAGGATAACCACTCGTTTAGGAACATCGATTAGTTAGTATATTCAACTGCTTATTTTTTTTAGTATAACTATTTATATCCTAGTCAAGGATACCACCAGATACCTATGGATCTAGGAGATGAAGAAAAGACCACCTTCATCATAGATCAAGAAATATATTACTACACAAAGATGCCCTACAAGTTGAAGAACACTAGAACAGCTTACTAGAGGCTCATGAACTTCATGTTTAGAGACCAAATCAATACCAATGTAGAAGTATACATAGATGACATTATTGTTAAAAGCAAAATTAATTAATCCTATATAGATAATTTGTATGAAGTCTTTAGTGTTTTGAATAGGTATGGAATGAAGCTGCACTTGGCAAAGTGCATTTTTAGGGTGAAAGCAAGAAAGTTTTTGGGATTCATGATTTTAGAATATAGCATTAAAGCGAACCCCGAGAAGATCTAAATACAAGGACCATCAGTAAGGTTTAGAAGTTGAACCTAAAGATTATAGCCTTAAGACAGTTTATATCTTGTTTAACAAAAAATGCCTTCCATTCTATAGAAGTTTAAAGAATGTAAAACACTTTAAATGGTAAGAGATTGCCAAATAGCATTTGAAGAGCTCAAAGCATTCCTTACCTCCTCGCATATTCTGAGCTAACTTGAAGTAAGGGAAACATTTTATATGTACTTTATGGCAAGACAAGAAGTGTTAGCCTTAATTCTAGTTTGACAAGTAAATAGCGAACAATTTATCATCTATTACACTAGAAGAGTCCTCTATGGGGTTGAAATAAGATATCCTAAATTAGAAAAGCTATCCATGACATTGATGACTTCGGTTGGAAAGCAGAGACCTTATTTTTAGGCCCATACTATAATGCTTCGGCCTTATCAATTGCAAAGGAAAACCCTAGAAAGACTAGATACTTTCAGATAACTTGTGCATTAGACATTCTAACTCTGTAAGCACTATCAAGTCTAAACCCTAAATGGCCTTAAAGACCTAATGTTTGGCTGATTTTTTCATAGAGATGACAGGTGATAAATAGGCCAAACCTTTATCGAAAGAGATAAGAACTTTTTACATAGATGGAATTTCAAATGAGTAAGGAGGAAGAGTAGGAGTCATCCTCCAAAGCCCTGAAATTATGTGTAGTTGCTCTAAAATTCAATGTTACTAATAATGTTATAGAATATAAAGCTCTAATCATAGGGCTAAGCTTAGCCCTTAAAGTAAAAGTAGAAAAACTATAGGCATTCAGCAACTCCATATTGGTTATCAATCAAATCATAAAAGATTTTTAGACTAAAGATGATAACTTAGCGAAGTATATGAAGAGATGCCAACACCTATTCAACTAACTTACTTAGCAAAAAGGAATATATAGTTTTACTTGAATTGCTAAAAAAGAAAATGTGGAAGTGGACAATATTGCTAAAGGGTATGTGAAGCAAGTAGAGGTGTTCCAGAATCTTCCCTTTCAGAAAGAATGATTCAAACCCATCATAACTGAATAGGAGGTCTTCAACGTAATAGAGCTGGATGAGTTGATGAAGCCAATCATCTAATATTTAGACTAAAGAAAACTACCATAAGACTGGACAAAAACTATTAAGATATAAAAGAAGTTAACAAAATACTTATTTCAAGATAGAATGCTATACCGAACATCAGCCACCCATCCTTGGATAAAGTACATTATGAAGGACGAGGGTAGCTACATTCTTCAAGAAAACATGAAGGGATTTATGGCACTTACTAAGGATCACTGGCTATACATCGTAAAGCCTTACTCTAAGGGTTCTACTAGCCCACAATTAATAAAGATGCATAGAAATTAATGCAATCATGTAAGAAGTGTTAAAAACATTATGGAAACTCTAGAGTCTAGGTAATTTAACAAATCAACATCACCAGTCCCTAGTCATTCACCATTTGGGGAATGGACACCCTCGAACCTTTGCCTCAAGAAAAAAGACAAAAAAAGGTTTATTATTGTCACCATTGATTGCTTCACCAAATGGATAAAGACCGAAGTAGTGGCCACTATCATAATAAAAAAGGTAGAAAATTTCTTTTGGCAAAAAGTTATTTGCAGGTTTGGCATCCCAAACACCTTGCTCATAGACAACGACTAGTAGTTCGATTATGATAGCTTTAGGCAAACCTCCACATCAACCTCAGATTCACCTCGGTGACTGTTGGCCCTAGGCACTAAAAAGGGGGGAGGGTTGAATTGGTGTATAAAAATTAAAATTAGGAAGAAAGAAGAGAAATGAGTGGGAAAGAAATACACAATTTATAGTTGTTCGGGTATAAACAACCCTACGTCCACTCCCTAATTCTTAGAAATTAGGTGTTCCACTATCTTTCAAAGGTGTTTTTAAGCTTACACAAAACTTTCACACTTGTGTTTTGAAGGCTCACACAACAACCTATACACTTGTGTTTT
>CATIWR010100990.1:0-30053 GCA_949677035.1 Omphalea diandra | reverse complement strand
CTTAATAACAAACATCGAACCAAAAGAAAATCAACTTCAACATCACCCATCACATGTATAAAAATCCCCGCTCACATGCTTTCTCTCCTCTTTCAAACCCCAAACCCATTCCTCCTTTACTTTCCCCACTCCTCACCAGCCATGATTTCCCCACCCCTCCTCCCTCTACCATGCTCTCCCCTGTCCGCCAGATCATGGTAGCCGCCGCCTCCTCCTCCTGGCACCGCACCCGCTGCGGATGCCTTTTTCTCCTTTGCTGTTCCCCAATTCTCCTCCCCTTCCTCTGCTTTGCGTTCCCTCTCCTCTGCGCAGCCGAGCTTTGCATCGGGATTTGCCGCCGCAGCCGGAGGAAAGAGGCAGAGGAGGAGGAGGAGGAGGATGAGCGGCGGCTGCGGCGGTGCGAAGAGGGAATGGAAGTTGGGCTTCTGCAGAGGTATTTGGAAGATCAGTTGATGACTGTGTACGATTGTGTTGATGACTTTGATAGTAATGATTCTCTAACTCCAGATTTTGATACTCCTCTCTTGGATTAATCATACCTTCTTCCTTTCTTTTTGAAAAAAAAAAAAAAAAAATTGTTTGTGGGTTTTCTTCAATCTGTAAATTACACTTGTGAGGGTTTTTCTTGCTGATTTAGGATTTGTGTTGGGAGTGGGGGGGTTTTGACAGATTGTTACAGTTTTGATGTTTGTTTGTGTAATTGGAATGTGATTGGAATCGAAATGAATTTTTTTTTTTTTTTTTTTTTTAATCTTAGCTGGTCTGAATTGATTTCGTCTTTGATCTGGTTTCATATCAATATGAATGTATATCATATTTTTAGATCTATCATGCTTGAGATTATGGTGGACAACTCGCACAAATGAGAAAAGAGGAATGTAAAAGAATATGCTCTTCTTTTTTTTTTCAAATATATTTGTTAACTTTAATATAAACAAGTAAATATGTGGAAAGTATGCCCAAAAATATTTTTTTAAAAAAAAGCATCAAATTTCTGTGGAAAGTATGGTAGATTCCAGAGTATGTTAAAGTCGTTCAAATTATTAGTTGTTTTTAGTTTTGTAAAATCATTCGGTTCATAAATTCTTTTAATATTTAAATTTTAAGTGTGTAAGTCTCATAAATTCTTATATAAATAATATAATTTTAAATGAGTCTCATAAATTCTTATATAAATAATATAATTTTAAATTTGAGTCATTTAATTATATTCAGTGATTTTAATCAATTTTTTAATTGATTAAGTTTTACCTCAAATTAAAAATTCGGTTATTGTTGCTCTGCCAAAGCAAAATCAAATAAAATGGGGCATAAACTTGGGTCCTAGTATCTGTTTATGGGCTCCATTTATGGACCCTAATATCTAGATGACAGGAACATGCTGGAGTTTAAAAGGGCACATATGTATGTGAATATAAAAAAGGAAATTGGACCAAAGCCAAATTTGGCTTAAACTATTTCGACGGATTTAATTAGATTTAATTTTAATTTTTTCGCACTTTAAATGCTAATTTAAATGAAAAATATATTAATTAAGCTCTATTTTGACGTATTAAAAGTGCGTGACTGACAAGCGCACAAAAAAGAGCGTGAAAGTTTAATAATGATAATGGACTGCTTTTTTATTTTTTTCTAAAATGACATATTTCCCAAATAACGTTCAAATCTCTTAGCTGACTGAGCAAAAGGAAAAAATATTACAAAATTGATCATGACAAAGGAGATTGCATGCGGTTAAAAAAAAAAAAAAGAAAAAAGAAGAGTTAATGTTTGTTATAGGAATAATCTTCAATTTGATAAGTTATCTTATAACATCAACATCTCTTTGACTTGGCTTTGATAGCTTTTCAAACGTTAAGGTTTGATGAGTTTTGTTGTTATCATTGTTTATTTAAAATGCGGATCTCAATATGATGTTAATGGACTGATAGATGCTTTAGCTTCTTAAACATCATAAGATATGTCATTTTCTGTATGATTTGTATGATTTGACACTATGGATTAGTGTGTTGGAGTATTCGATGTGGGACTGCAATTTCAACAAGGTTAAACTAAAAAAAAAAAAAAAAAAATTGCTGATTTTTGGAGCATCATAATTTTTATATTCCCATTCATCCTAAAATTGCTTCTCATAATTATCAAAATCTTTGAGACTTTGTTTGAAATAAATTATATGAAAGAAAAATTATTATAGAATTATTTCATTTTAATAATATATATGTTTTTTTATTTAAAGTAAATTTTAAATTGATTTAATTTAATTTAATTTAATTATTTAATATAAAATTTATAATAAATTAAAATCATTTTATTTTTTTAATTATTCTTATTTATTCAAAATAAATATAATTAATTTCATTTCAAAAACTTTGACTTATAGTAATTTATAAAAGTATAATAATAATTTATCCTGAATCTATTTAAATCGGAATAATTTTTTAAAAATTTAAAAATTTACAAGTTTATATATTAGATAAACTTATTCTGAAAAATTTAAAACGTTATTCATGTTAATGTATTCTTGAAAATTTAAGTGATTTAAAAATTATTTTAAAATAAAATTAATTATTTTTTTCTTATTTATCTCTCACTTGATCACAATAAAAATTTTCTCTTTAAATTATATTTTTACTTGTACATATATCTAAAAATAAATAGTTTTTAATATTGCTCTACACTATCTTCCAAGATAAGAGATATGCACCGTAAAATCTCATCTGTTCAATTTTTTGGAAAAAATTTCAGACTATCAAAGTTTAGGGATCACTTGATATTTTTAACCCCACGTGTCGCTCTCCCAACCACATCATTTTCGGTCGTCCCTGTACCCAAAACAAGCAGCTCCTATTACATGATGTATATGAGATACTCCATTTGTGGAAAACTCAGAAATTGATTCCCTTCAAGATGACATGCCTCACTACTAAGATTGCTGAAATTTCATACTCAATACTGATAGTAATTGCTTCATTCTTTTCCAAGACTTGATGCCTTGGTGAGGTATTGATATTGAATTTGGAGATGCCAAAGGAAATGGACATCTCTAATCTCTCTAACACTCCATTATTACTCGGTGAAGACACCGTAGATGGGTCCGTTGACTTCAAAGGCCGTCCAGTCCACCGATCAAACTCGGGCGGATGGAGATCGGCGAGTTTCATTATAGGTAGGCCAAACTTTTCTTGAACTCATCATCAATCAAATCAGGAGCCAAGAAACCTGAGCTACATCAACATTTATTTATATGTATTTATTGTAGTTGTGGAAGTGGCGGAGAGGTTTGCATATTATGGGATAGCTTCCAACCTTATAACGTATTTGACGGGTTCCCTCGGCCAGTCAACCGCAACTGCAGCTGTGAATGTGAATACATGGTCAGGGACGGCTACCCTTTTGCCCTTATTAGGAGGGGTTGTTGCTGATTCGTTTCTTGGCCGCTATAGAACTGTCATTGTCTCCTCTATTATCTACATCTTGGTTTGTCTCCTATCTTTGTTTTTCTATTTGATTTCTCTTATGAATTCACTAACCCAATTGATATCTGATATTGTTCAATTGAGAATTTCCATTAAATTTGTACCTTGTTCTTCAACTTTATTGGTACTTTGTGAGGACAAGCAGGGAAGATGGTAGAGCAGTTTTATATGGCAAATAAATAGAGACGCTGATTGCTTATTTGTCAAACAATTAACTTAAAAATTGGCAAGATTTCATCTCAAATAAATTAGGAAACCAGAATTACGTATATGTACTAATTGATTGCAATCAGCATGTAGCATGTAGACTACATTGTGGTGCCTCATATGGTCCATATTTTTACTTTTATCTCTTCAATTACCTATAATATACAAGTAATAACCTTAAGCATTTTCCTCAAAAGAAAAATAATTCAAGCAATAGCCTGGTTGGCATGTAAAATAGTGAATGTATACCCTCCATTTTTGATGAAGTTTCTATTACTGGGTTAGACTAGAAGGGAGGTTTTTTTTTTTTTTTCTTTGGAATACTCTAGTTCTAACATGGGTGACCTGCATAGTACAGTTTCCTCCAAAGAAGACCAAAAGTGTTTTTTTTTTTTTTTAATTTAAATTTTAGTGATATACACTATTATTTTGATTTCATTTGAATTAGGAGACTACAGGAAGTAATTTAGGATTTCACACAAATAGTAGTAAAATGCTGATTTTAGTGTTCTATTTTGAACTGTCATTGTTTCTATGCTGATCATCATCAACTAGGATTGGAAATGTCTTGCAGGGACTAGGCTTGTTGACTATATCAGCTGCCCTGAATGCTCTTGAAGCTTCTGAATGTGAGAACACCAGAAATGGCACATCATGTTCTCCTTGTTGGTTCCAAGTAATCTTGTTCTTCTTCTCCCTATATCTAGTAGCTATCGCACAAGGTGGCCACAAGCCTTGTGTTCAGGCTTTTGGAGCTGACCAATTTGATGGGCGAGATCCCAAAGAGAGTAGAGCAAAGAGCTCATTTTTCAACTGGTGGTATTGTTGCTCATCTGCAGGCATTAACTTAACACTTCTGGTCATAGTCTACATCCAAGAAAACCTTAATTGGTTTCTTGGATTTGGCATTACCTGGACTATGATGTTAGCTGCACTATTTGTTTTCTTGCTTGGAAGCAGAACTTATAGGTATAATATCAAAGGAAATGAGGAAAGCCCATTTATACGAATAGGTCAGGTCATTGTCAGAATGATTAAGAATTGGCGACGAACTTCTCCTGCTATTGCTAAAGAGGAGGAAGTTTACCCGTCTGATCAAAGTTCTCAGCAATTCAAGTAAGAAACTGCATAAAGATTTTCGTTTGTCGTTCAGAAACTAGCTGAACCAATTCTTCATTTTCTTTTCCAGAATAAAATGTCTCTAACCTCAAAATTTCTCTATCATGGAAGGTTTCTCAATAAAGCAATTGTAGCACCTCATGGCTCAATGGAAGATCAAGGGGCCTGCAGTACCAGTGATGTTGAAGACACAAAGGCATTGTTGAGGCTTATTCCAATATGGGCTACAAGCTTGGCATATGCAATTGTGTTTGCACAAACCGCAACATTCTTCACAAAGCAAGGAGTTACGATGGATAGAAAAATTTTCCCAGATTTTCAAGTTCCAGCTGCTTCACTTCAAACCTTTGTTGGCTTTGCGATTGTTCTCTTCATTCCAATTTATGAGTGTATAATAATCCCTCTAGCAAGATCTTTGACTGGCAAACCCTCTGGCATTACAATGCTTCAAAGAATCGGAATTGGAATGTTGGTATCTGCTGTTTCTATGGTAACAGCAGCTTTAGTTGAGAAGAAGAGACTTGAAATTGCTGAAGAATATGGTATGGTTGATCTGCCTAATGCAACGGTCCCAATGAGTGTTTGGTGGTTGGTACCTCAATATGTATTATGTGGTATTGCTAGTGGGTTCACCATTGTTGGCCTTCAAGAGTTTTTTTATGATCAGGTTCCAGAAGAAC
The DNA here is from genome assembly GCA_949677035.1 of Omphalea diandra. Lineage (NCBI taxonomy): Eukaryota > Viridiplantae > Streptophyta > Magnoliopsida > Malpighiales > Euphorbiaceae > Omphalea > Omphalea diandra. The sequence goes on along the minus strand of CATIWR010100990.1, from coordinate 24,571 downwards.
TAAGAAGTGTGGGTCTCTCACTCTACCATAGTATAATAGGTGTAGGTAGCTTTCTTAGTAGCTTTCTTGTCTCTATCATTGACAAAGCAACAGATAGAGATGGCCGCGATAGCTGGTTTTGTAACAACCTGAACAGGGCACATGTTGATTATTTTTACTGGCTACTTGCTGGAATTAGTGCTGTAGGATTCATTGCCTACCTGAACTTTGCTAGATCCTACATCTGTAGGACAAATGTAAACTAGAGGACGTATTATACCACTACAACTGTTGATTAGAAATTGTAGGCAAGGTATAAGATTTGAAACTTGTGGTAATTTTAACTCAGAATGGATCACTTGAGAATTGTAATTTTGGAGTAAGTTTACCCATATGTATGTCTATATTATGAGCATAATCAGATAGAGTGTTTGCCAAGAGGTGATTCTTTTCAGATAATTAGTGCCATAAGATCATTGTTAGATGGAGTGAGTTGTACAAATTATTTAGAAATGGTTTGGCCGTCATATTTGATCCATTAGCAATTATACAGGACACTGCTAATAGGTGGCGAGATACCCATCTTGAGCTTTAGAAGCAGAAACAAACAAATGGCCATCTCTGGTCTTTCTAGTACTCCATTTCTGGTGAAAGCTACGGCGGATGTAGATCAGCACGTTGATGACAACAAAGGCCAAACCAGCTCGGCGGTCAAGCTACGGCGAACGGAGATCAGCATGTTTCATTATAGGTAAGCCATGCAAGCATTTCTTGACTTCTTTTCCAGCACAATCGAGAACCAAAAACAATCTTATTAGTTTGCACGTTGTTGTAGCTGCAGAAGTGACAGAGAGGTTTGCATATTTTGGGATATCTTGAAACCTTATACCGCACTTGACGGGTTATCTTGGTCAGTCCACCGCAACTGCAGCTGAGAATGTGAATACAAATGGGCAGGGACGGCCACTTTTCTGCCCTTATTAGGAGGGGTCGTTGCTGATTCTTTTCTAGGCCGCTACCGAGCTGTCATTGCTTCCTCTCTTATCTACATCTTTGTTAGTGTCTTAATCTACTCTTTATCATGATATTCAATTACTATAACTCATTGTTTTCTTGAATTCAGAATTGGCCTTTCTGTTTTCTACTTTTTTAAAAAAATTTTAATTAATTGCTTCGTTTGGTTCAAAAAATAATATATTAAATAAGTTAAAAATTTCTTACTGTATGATAAAAAATTAAAATTAAAGACAGAAAAAAGTCATTAAATTGACTTTTAAATTTTGAATTTACGAAGCATGTGATTCTTTTGTGTGCGTACGTGTATGTCTCGGTGTGTATATATATGCTAAATGTATTAGTCAGCCCCGGGACTTTCACTTTTTATGCTATTGAACCCCTTGATTTTTTGGTTTACGTCGAGCCCCTCAACTTTTAATTCTTGTTGCCGTCATCCTTTTTTTAACAATTCTGTCGGAGAGGGATATCACGAACAGTTAAAAGTCCATAAAAAGGAAAAAATTGATTTGATTGATGGTTTAATTATTAATTGATCTCTCAATTTTTTTTAAAATTTAATTATGAACTATTATTTCATGTCCAATATTTTAATTTTGATTTAACTAAATATTTTTTTCTTTTTAAATAAAAATAATTAAAAATATTGAGTTGATCTTTTTTTTGAGAATTTTATATTATTTTAATTTCTTTATTATCAAATTTATTTCTTATATTATTTTAAAAATATAACAATATAACAAAAAATTTTGAATTTTGCTTTGTAATTTTAAAAAAATCTTGACTATAATAATGAATAAAAAAAACTATCATTTCATGATTAATCATTTGATTTTAGTTCAATTTAATTTATTTTTATAAAAAATTAAAAAGTATTGAGTTGATCCACTTTTTAGAAATTTTATTTTGTCATAATTTACTTCTTATCAAATATATGTATTATATTATTCTAAAAAAATATAATATAATAAAAATTTTGAATTCTGCTATGTACTCTTAAAAAGTTATTGACGCTAATCATGAATAAAATGAATTATTGTTTTATGCTCATTTTTTATTTTGATTTAATTAAATCTATTTTTTTTATAAAAATAATTAAAGCTATTAAGTTGATCTACTTTCTAAGAATTTTTTTATCATAATTTCTTTCATATCTTATATTATTTTAAAAATATAATAACATCATAATTTTTTTTTTTTTTGAATTCTGGTCCATATTTCTTTAAAAAAAAGTTTTGGCTTCAATTTCAATTAATACAATTAAGTTTTGTTTCATATCCAATATTTTGATTTTGATTTAATTAAATTTAGTTTTTAAAAAATAATTTAAATTATTAAATTGATCAATTTTATGAGAATTTTATTTTATTATAATTTCTTTCTTGTTGAATTTATCTCTTATATTATTTTAAAAAGATATAAAAAATTTTGAATTCTAATTCATCCTTTAAAGAAATCGTGATTCCAAACATGAATAAAATTAAGTATTATTTTATAGTTATTTTTTATTTTAGTTTTATTAATTTTTTTACAAAAATAATTAAAACTATTGAATTTATCCCTTTTTAGAATTTTATTTTTTTATCAGTATTTCTTTCTTTTTGAATTTATCTCACCCTATTATAAAAAATATAATATAATAAAAGATTTTTAAATTCCACTCTACACTATAAAAAATCTCGATTAATTATAATTTATATATATAATTTGTACAATTATATGGTTATAATATATAATAATAAATTGTAAATATTTTACTCTAAATAATAAATATATAATTATAGAAGTTGAGCGGCTCAATAAAAGATTTGGATACATAAATGAACTAGTGGCTTGAAGTGGGAGGCAAAAGGGAATGCATGTGCTTAGAAAATCATCAATTTTATTTAAAAAAAAAAATTCTTTGGCTAATCTGATAATTTTTTTTAATTAAATGTTTTTTACGTCATTTTTTTTTCTGGGATGACACTGTGGTAATTTTAAATATAATTTTTTCTAAAATTCGAATAGTTGATAAAATTACACAAATGAAAAAGTTAACGTATGAAAATATGAAAATTAAAATCCATTATAGAATTAAAAAAAAAAAAAACTACGATTCATTTAGCTTTTCTTTTCTTACATAAAATCAATGCCTTTTATATTAAACCGGGAGTGAGATTACTCAATTTGAGCCGATTGATGTAGTAAATTAAAATATAAAATATTTGAAAATAGGATGTTTTGATTAAAATATCCAAAAACATTTTTCATCGACTATGAAAACTTTTTTCCTACAAATAATATTTGATATATTTGAACTTAATTTGATTATTAATAAAAGTTCAAGCTTTTTTATTTATCATCGAATTACAACTTAAATAATCAAATTAGCTAGTTAAGTTCAAAAGTATATTTGCCTTTTTTTTCATATAAAAATATTAAAAACATAAGTACTGGTAAAAAAATATTTATTGTAATTTTTAACACAAGCGATGTACATGATAAATTTATAAGTAATATCTAAGTTATAGTTTTTTCAAAGAAAAATTATAGTAAAATAACTTAAAAGGCAATATAATTACTTTATTTTCTTATATTTCTAATATAACCAAATACTGTCTTCTTATAATTTATGTTGAATGTAAATTTCCTCCCATGTGATTACATCGGTATTAGGCAAAAATATATAGAATATATTCGTCAACTTTGTTTTTTTTTTTCCCCAACCAATTGGATTCTTTTTTTTTTTTTCTAATTATCTTCTTATTTCTGAGTAATTTCAGTTATAAATTATTTTTTCCCTATTTGATTTAGCACTTGTATTCGCCTGTTATATTAGGACTTGATTGTGCGTGCATTCCATATATCATTAATATATATATATATATACTCAAATTACCGATGAAATTAGAAATCTTTGTCCATTAAAATATTCTCTTTTCATCTATGCTTTTATATCTTAATTTGTTCTCAACTCTATTTAAACCTTTCATCTTTAATCCTAATACCATTTCCATATAAAAAACTTTTACATGAATTTTCTCAAATTTAAGCTATTCTATATGGTGTGGTGTGACTCATATAATCTATTGTACACATACTATTACTAATGTATGCAATGTAAGTAACTACCTAAAGGAGTACTGGAGTAGTTTTTTATATTTTGGGTGAGTATACATTGAGGGATATTTCCTTCCCTTCTTACAAATCTCCTAATCCCATAAATGAGATTTGAATCTAGATTTGGTTTGCAAGCAAGAGAGTAAATGCATTCCTCTTATTTATTGATGTTCGAGGCAATGTTTTTAAAATCGAATTTGTTAGTAAACCAGTTAGCTAATTAGTTTTTAGTACAATTGGTCCAATCGATTTAATTTAATTAGTTTATAAATAAATTTTAAAAGAATATATAAAAATAGCTTTAAAAAATAAAAAATATTAAAATATATTTATAGTAATTAAAAATAAAAAATAATGTTAAAAATGGATTCACATCTATTCAAATCAATCATTGATTCAATTTTTGTTTTAATCAATTTGACAGATTGACCTGTTTCTGTTATCAAAACATTGGTTTTTGGTTAGACTCAAGAAACACTATTCATTTTTGTTGCCAATAATTGTAAGGTGGATGACTTGCATAGTACAATATTAATGGCGTTGAATTTATTTGTTACTTTTTTTCTTGGATCATTATTTCTTCTATTTCTTAGTTGTTTTCCTCCAAACTTCAGAGTAAGCTATGGATAAATTAAGTACTGATTTAAGTGGTTAAGAGAATTTATTCATTTTTTTAATTTATTAGGTTAGATTTTTAGAGTCCGTACTCAGAAAAGAAAAAGTATAAATTCTCTATATCGATATAAGGATGTGTCCATAAAATCTAGGTTGATGTGTGAGCTCGCGGAAATAGATATTATGATTATTTTGATTTCAATTAAATATTGAAATTTCAAACACGTTGTAGGAAAAGGCTCATTCCAACATTGTATTGTGAATTGTCAGTCTCTATACTGATCATATTCCACTTCCATTGGAAATGCCTTGCAGGGATTAGGTTTGTTGACTCTATCAGCTGCCTTGGCTTCTCTTGATGCATCTGAACGTGAGAACACTAAAAATGGCACATCAGGTTCTCCTCCTTGGTTCCAAGAAATCTTGTTCTTCTCCTCTCTATATCTAGTAGCTATTGGACAAGGTGGGCTCAAGCCTTGTCTTCAAGTTTTTGGAGCTAAAGCAAAGAGATCATTTTTTTAGTTGGTGTTTTTTATGCTTATCTGCTGGCATTGTCGTAGCACTTCTAGTTGTAGTGTACATCCAAGAAAACCTTAACTGGGTTCTTCGATTTGGAATCCCCTGCACTATGATGATAACTGCATTAGTTATTTTCCAGCTTGGAAGTAGAACTTACAGTTATAGTGTCAAAGGAAATCAGAAAAATCCATTTATGCAAATCAGCGAGGTGATGGTTCGAGGAGCTGGCAAAGTCCTTCTTCAGGCATATGTGATTAAAGTTCTCAAGATCAAGAGGTATGCAGCGTCAACGACGTCGAAAAAATGAAGGCATTGTTGAGGCTAATTCCAATATGGTTTACAAGCTTGGCATTTTAACTTGTGTTTCCACAAACCACAACTTTCTTCACAAAGCGAGGAGTTACTATGGATAGAAGAATTTTCCCAGGTTTCCAAATTCCAGCTGCTTCACTTCAAACCTTCATCGGCTTTACCATTATTCTCTCCGTTCCAATATATGACCATGTTTTTGTTCCTCTAGCAAGATCCTTGGTCGGGAATCCCTCTGGCATTACGATGCTTCAAAGAATTGGAATTGGAATGTTTCTCTCTGCTATGTCCGTGGTAACCGCGGCCCTAGTTGAGAAGAAGAGACTTGAAACTGCTGAAGAATATGGGATGGTTGATCTGCCAAATGCGATTCTCCCAATGAGTATTTGGTGGTCAGTTCCTCAATATGTATTATATGGTGTCGCTATTGTGTTCGCTGAAGTTGGCCTTTCTATGATCAAGTTCCAGAGGAACTGAGAAGTGTAGGTCTTTCATTCTACCATAGTGCGTCAGGTGTAGGAAGCTTTCTTAGTGGCTTTCTTGTCTCTGTCATTACCACAGCAACAGATAAAGATGGCCAAGATTCCTGGTTTTCTGACAACCTGAACAAGGGACATCTTGATTATTTTTACTGGATACTTGCTCGACTTAATGCAGTAGGATTCATTGCCTACCTGAACTTTTCTGGATCATACATTTATAGGACAAACATAAATGAGATGAGAAGTTATGCCACTACGACTAGGGGTGTGCAAATTTCCGAGAAAACCGGCTAACCGAACCGACACTATTCGGTTTTTTCGGTTCGGTTTATACATAGTCATCGGTTTGGTTCGGTTAATGAAAATATAAATTTTCAGTTTTTATGATTTTTCATTTCGGTTTAAGTGGTTTTTAAGATTTTTCGGTTTGGTTCGGTTTTATATATATATATTTTTCAGTTAAATCGGTTAGGTTCATATCGATTTTAATAATTTTTCGGTTCAATTCAGTTAGAAAATCAATCAACTCGATTAATTCGGTTCGGTTCACAGAAACCCCCAAAACTGACCGAACCGAACCTATGCACACCTCTAACTACGACTGTTGATTGCAAATTGTAAGCAATATATGATTTGAAACTTCTGGTGATTTTAACTCGATTGGAAAATTATAATTTTATATATATATATATATATATATATATATATATATATATATATATATATATATATATATATATATATATATATATATTCTTTCAAAACTTAATCGATTGAAACTAAAAAAATTACCTTAGTCCATAAATTTACATTTTGTTTATTAAATCCTTAAATATTTCCTTATCCAAAATTAAGCTCTCTAACTTTAGTGTAACATGCATTGAATTTTTTTTTATGACAACTGAAATTCATGAACTTTTAAGAATTATTTTATGATTGATAGTTTAAGAATATTTATTTTTTTACAATTAAAATAATTGAAATTACATAAAAAAATTCACATTTTAATATTGCAAAAATTTTTAAGTTTATTAAGAAATATAGCTTTTATAAGAGTAGTTTATTTTTTTAGAAAATTTTAAATTAATTTCATAAATTTCTTTTACATTTCATTTCTACCACAAAAAATTTTTCACCCCAAAAAATGTGAATTGTTTTTGAATTGGTTTGAACTTAAAACAATGTCGTAGATCCTATTGCTTTTCTTTTTCTTATACATTCCCATCGTTGGAGGGAAATTTGGAGATCATATAGGGTTAATTGATTAACCCGTTGGGCTCTTTGGTTCTATACTAAATAGCCCTTTACTTTTATATATTATCCTACAAAGTCTGTGTTTTTATTCCATTAGGTTTCGTACCTTTTAGTGGCTTTTTGTTGTTAGAGTAATGTAAAATGGGAGTAATATCCTTATTTAAATATATTGATAACTATACTCTCACCACTTACACCCTCAGTAGTTTATTTAAGACTCAAAAAACTCTTGTTTATGTTGTTGGTTGAGACTGAAATTTGGTGGTTGAAGAAATCCCTTGATCTTGATTTTGAAAAAGTGTTAAATACTCTGATCCCCTGAGTTTTTCTATATTAAACTACTTAATTTTTTATTTTGTATATTATGTTAAAATATTCCTCAACTTTATTTATGTTATATGATAACATCTTTTGTCAAAATTTTATATGTCAAATAAATAAAAGTCAATAATAAATCCTTAAATTATATAAATTTCAAAATTACCCTAACATATAATCCCAACAAATATTTAATTTCTGCAGCTTCTCGTTTTCATTATCATAATCTCAAAACACTTAACAACATGATATGAAGCACCAAACCCACCACCCCAATCAAATCTAAATCTAAATCTCAGCTCACTATCCAAATCTCACTCAAATCTCAACTCAGGATATGTGGTATCAAAAGAGGTTGTTGTTGTCAGATTCGATGGTTGTCTTTGTTTTTTTTTTTTTTTTTTTTTTTTTTTTTTCATTTTGCAAATGCATTCAAGGCATTAGTACTGCATTGTCAATTTGATTTTTTTTTTATGACTGAGTTAGATATGTCAATCTCCTTCAACGTGTAGACGCCTTGCTCGCCTATTGTCTCCCTGCATAATTACTTTGATGCCAGCAAGAGGGAGAAGGAAGGAGAAGAGTGTAAATTTGAATGAATTACAGATTTGAGAATTTGAATGGTGACAATAGAAAGAGCACATTTTTGACATTCCAATCCCTAAGCTTTCATTCCCAACATAAACACAATAATAGTAAATATTATCAAGGTGCAAATTTTAAAATAGTTCAGCTCATTCTCCACATCCTTCATCTTGTTCATTATCATTTTATTCTCTTCCATCAGCGTATTGATTTCAACCTTCATTTTTATAAGGTACTCGAATGGATCTATATCTCTTAAGTTTGGGCTATCCATGGAATAAGTGATTGTTGGAAGAAAAAATTGGTTTAGCACATTTGCATTAGCCAAAAATATTCTACACATTATATCCTTACATCTATAGCAAAACTTGTGTTTATTCTTTATTGATTCTGAGATTTTCAGTGTACACCTTTTTCCACCTATGCGGTTTTTATTCAAGTACCTTCCTTTCTATTCATTCTTGCTACTACTACACTGCTTGAAGACATATCCTTCATAAAGAAGAACACATTCCATTAATTGCTCAACGCAAAATCATTACCTACAATTTATTCTAAATATATGAATTAGTGACAAATAAAATCCGTCATTAACAAGCCGAGTTCTGTTGCTATATAAGAATAGTGAAATATTAACAACAGATAAAATCCTTCGCTAAAGTGTTCCTCGATAAACCAATTAGCGAGGGATTTTGTGGATCCCTCGTTAAAGCTAACGATGGATAAATGATCCAAATTTGTGGGTCCAACTTTTGAAAAATTGGTGACAGATGTCACATTAGTGATGAAAATATGTCGTAGCTAATTCTATTGCCAATGTGGCAACGAATTGGCAACGGCGTCAATCTGTCACAAATTTACCGACAAAAGAGTTGTGACTAACTTGTCTCTATTTTAGCAATGGATTGTTGTCGTCACCATGTTGGCAAGCCTAGTGCTTTTAGCAATGGACATTGTCGTCGCTAATGTTGACTAGCTATTTTTTTTCAATTTAAATTTTTTTTAGGTAATTAATATGTATTAATAATTGCATATTTATTGAATATATAAGTTATTTTAAATTAAACATATCATAATGATAAAATATCAAAATAATATTATTATTAATAAATAAATATATGAATGTATATCATAAAGTATAAATAAAAAAAATATTACATAGTATAATGTATAAAGTACATAAAAAAAATTGATAAAACACATAAGTACGTAAAAATCACATGGATCTATCAGCAAGATCGTTCACATGCTAATCAAGGGGGGGTAACTGATCTGCAACCTGAGTGCCATAGGTCAGCCCTATAATGTGACAACGCATCTCATCCATCTGCTGCCTCTGCTCCTCAAGTTGATGCTCGAAAGACAGTATTTGCTTATCCATCTTCGTCTGAAAATCATGTTGAACCTCATGAGAAAGCTCGCAGGTCTTATTATTTAACGAAATAAAAATATAAAGACGTTTTAATATACAATATTAAAGTGAAGGACTATTTACTATAATACCAAAAAATTTAGGGAGGTAATGATAATTAATCTGATCATATATTCTCGTTGCCAAAAAGATGAGATCTATTATTTTTAAATTTTAAATGAGGAAATTTAGAGTTTTTTTTTTTTTACTAACCAAGAGCAAAACAATATTTAAATTTAAGAAAAAAACCTCTTTAATTATATATTAAATGCTTTGATCTGGTCAAGTTGATCCAACTGGTGTCAATGTATTGCAAATTACAATATCATACCTAATGCGCCTAGTTTGATTAATATAGATTCCATTCTTAGAATTTAGATTACATTTGGGTCCAGTTAGATGGCAAAATTGGAATTAAAATTTAGAATTCTAATTTCAATTTCAATTCTAGTGTTTGGATTATGAATATTTTATTAAGTAAAATTCTTAAGATTTAAGTCCAAAATTACAAAATTGGATTAGGTTTAGTATTTTAAAATTTATGAAATTAGTATAGAATCAGAATTCTAATTTTTGTTGAGCTACCAAACACTAGAAATATAATTCTATAACCTAATTCAGATTTTCAATTTCAATTTTGAGCTCAATTCTATGAACCATATAATTAATTATACAGGAATTTTTACAATCAAAAGTTGCTTAACTTACTTTTTCCACAACTTCAACTGCCAAAATTTCCAACCCTCCCTTCCATTTTCCAGTCCACACTTCATACAAGCCAAAATAGAGATGACTCTCGTCTGCCTTTTTTGCTTTAGGAACTTCAATGGTGAATTCGAGTGGTGGAATGTTAAATGGATTTTCTGACTTTCGGTTTTCTAGCTTGAACTTTTGCCATTTGTACCGACCTTTCTTTCCTATCTTAGCCATCACAAAAACAGGACACTCACTCCAACCAAAGAACTTCTTATTCGTCTTTACCTTAAAGCTGATTTTGTAAGACCCTTCTTTCAAATCTTCATCAATTAAGCCTGTGACTTCAAGCCAACACACTTTTTTCAACTTTGCAGGACCATCCCTGCAAATACAACTTTTAGAATAATAGATAACCAATTTTGTCCATGTTTTTTTTTTTTTTTATTTATTTTGGAGTCCATTATCAAAGAATGTATTTCCCTTCTCTATGATCTTTTTATTCAACTTAAATATTATTTTTCAATTGCTTGAGAAGTGATTCGATCCTTTTGTCTTTAATTTTATTTTTTGAAATCTTTATTTTTATCTATGCATAGAAAAAAATATATATTTGTGCTCAATATAAATAATCTTTTCTTACTTTCAGCCTTTTTATCATCACATATAAAAGTAATCAGTTGTAACTACTTTTATCTTATTTTTTTCTAAATATTAGCTCACTTATATTCTCATATCTTTTGTAGTGATATATAACACTAATTATATATTACTTTGAAAAAAAATTATTATAATTATGAATTAGATATGATAATTTTTTACTCGATCTGATTCACATGTCAATCAAAATTAATCCGATTGATTTGATTTAAATTATATAAAATAAATTAATATTTTTTATTTTAAAGATTCAAAATGAAAAGGGACTCAAATTTTCTCTGTATATTGATTCAATAATTTGACTCAACTATGGATTTAAATCACAGTCCCAATTGTGTGTAATGACAATGGGACTATCGCGACTGTAACTATAATGTAATAATAACGATAAATTGTTATAAAATTTTTATTCAAAATATTACAAACTAAGAAATATTTTCATAAGTTAACTTACGGCTAATTAATAAGCGTACTCTTTAGTTTTTTTTTTTTTTTTGAGTTAATCTATAAAGAATTTTGAAAGATAAAGTGACTGAGTTTTGATTTAACACAAATGAAATGAAAGGATAAAAAAATTTAAAAAAAATTCTGTTATGTAATGGTTGTTATGGTCATTTTAAGTTATAGAAATTTTTTAGCTATTGAATAACATTCATAATGGTAATAAAAGATAGAAATACCATTAAATAACAGTTGTTGCATTACATAACGACTGCCATTTAATTTCATGAAATCAACCAGTGAGTTAAAATACTTGAAAAAGATATATGTAGTTCAATTTGTCACCTCTATACCATGATAAAAAATATAATTTATTGACATTTTATTTTTTAAATTAATTTTTTTAATTAGTTTAGCCTACGGTCACACTGTTGCATCCATTAGCCTTTTCGCAAAATTGAAATGGCGAAACACAAAATATTAAAAAAATTAAAAACAAAAAAAAAAATTCAATGAAAAAAAATATTTTGTCAAGGTTGAAAAAGCTGAATGTTACTACATCTATTCTTTATTAATTAAGTTATAATTAAGGATTAAATTTATAGCGTTGTAATTATACTTTTGGAATGACTCTGTTCTAATGGATACAAAAAGCCCTTTGATATTTTTATCATTCCCTATTCATTTTCATGACAACAAAGGTCCCCAAAATTTAATTTCTTGAATAAGTGTACGAATTAGAGAATTAAAAGAAATTAATGTTTTTTTACAAATAAATATAAAGCATCACAATTGAGAATGAATATATGTAATTTAAGAACCATGCATCTAAGAAAATTAACGTTGGTCTTACCCACTTTCAGGCATTTCCCAATAGCGTTCGTCATCACTACATGCGATGTTAAGTGCCCGTGGTTTAATAACCCATCTCGTTGGATCCTGCCACAGGATTATTGATATTATTATTCTCACCAAAATTATATTTTATTTGCCATATCATGATTTTAATTTCTAATAATTAAAACATTACTATAAACAGAAAGAAAAGTAATGATTAAAAATTTAATTTCATATATATATGAAATTAAATTCAATAAGCGCTAAGTATTGTATACATAAACATGTATTAAACCTAACCTGGTACTTGATTATTCCATTCTTCTCACTAACTTGTTGCATTGACATCATGAGAAGGGGGGGAAAACCCTGCTTAACAGCTTTGAAAGAATGAGGTAATGATAGTATGAATTCTCTTCAAGCTTTATAAATGTAAATATTCATAAGGAAGAAAAAAAAAAGGATTTAAAGATACATGAACTAAAAAGGAACGCACGAGAATCTAGTAAAAGGTGTATCATCGAGCCACTCAAAGAATGGCATCAATTCCTAACTTCATTTTTTTTTTTGTTTTAAAGTAAGCATCGATTCTTAAGTTAAGAACGAAGAAAATAGAGATAAGTACTTTTAAAACTTATTCCAAAGAAGATCTAATAGAGATAAGTATTTTTAAAAGATAATCCAAAATATATATATAGAGGTGGAAAACGGTTATGCGAGTTAATTTTATATTATTTTTTAGTAGATTTGAATTGAGTTCTATTTAAATTGTAGGTGAATCAAATTGAATTATAAAGAAATTATGATTATTTTTTACTTGAATCATTCTTATTTTTTACTTTTTAAATAAAAATATCGTTTTTATTTTAATAAGTTTTAATTATTTTAATGATTTAAATCAAATCATTTGATTCAACTTGTAGATAAAGTCAAGGTCATATTAATTTTAGATTGATTTGTAGATTGGTTTAATTTAAAAATTTTTGAATTAATTTAAATTTAAATTATTTCAAATTATTTTTTCTAAATTGAGTTCGAATCACTTTTTAAAATAAGTTTGAATAGAATTTTCGCATAAAATTTGCCACTTCTAAATATATACGTCTTCCAAGTGGACTAATACTTTTCTCTTCAAGAGAAGATTTTAATCTGAATTTTTAGATTAAAAATATATACATTTTACCAACTAAACTATGCCTTTATTTTAAATTCTATAGCTAATCTTTTTATTTTATTTTGTAAACTTGAGGTTCAATATATGACAATTATCTATAATCTATTTGTGTGCCAACTTTTGCTATGACATATTTGCTATGTCATCATTATTGGCTACTTCAATATGATTTCATGAGCTAGTAGCTTCCTCATAAGATCATCAAGAGATAAAACTTCTATTTTATGAGCTTCTTCAATGGTGATTCTCTTTGCTTTCTATTTCTTTTTGAGAAGTGTTCTAAAAATCTTGACCATCATATCCTCATTGAAATATGTCTTATCTAATGACCTTTAAAACCCCACTATATTGATGAAGTAGTTATATATATCAAAGGTGGTCTCATGAGGCTTGCACATGAAGGTCTTATACTCATAAATATGAATTTATATCTTCTTCTTCTTCACTTCACTGGTGCTTTCATGTTGAGTGTGGAGAGTGTCACAAATTTTTTTAGATTGGATGTGCATATTTATAATTTGGCATATTTGGACTTATGAATAACATAAAATAGAATATGTGTATCTCTCTTATTCTTGACGTTGGCCTTCTTTGCTTCATTTATCCATTCATTCTTCAATTTAGGCATTATGACTTTGCCTACTTTATTTGTGGAAACTCTTCTTCCTCCTTTAATAATATTATAATCAATTATTTCAAGATCTTCATATAATTCTTTCAATATGGATAATTGATACCATTAAAGAAGGGAGGTTTGAAGATTGATTAAACTTTTTCTTAAAATGCCATGACCATTAATCTTTACAATTATGCCTTAAAAAGAGCAACTCTAATACCAATTGTTGGTGTCATATAGAATCCTAGAGGAGAGTGAATAAGATTATGGCAAATATTGTAGAATTTAATCTTTGATGCTCAATCTCACACAAAGAATGGATAAAGAGCTAATGAGAGTAACATCACAATTTATAAAAATTTGAAATAATTATTCCTGCGTCATCCCCTCTAGTACTCACTGAAGTCTTTCACTTTATAGGCGAAGATATAATATATCCTTCTATAGGCTAAGGATGCATCTTTACAGTTTTTATCGAGCTCTAGAGAGAAATCAAACTAGTGGTTTTTGGGCTCAGCACCAATTTAAGCAAGATAGTTTTTAGACGCTATCTCAAACCTTTTTCAACTTATTCAAGATGTAACTTAAATTTTTCAAAATCAAGATTTATTAATTTAAAATCCAAATCAATCAATGAGAATTCTCACACAAGATATACAAATAGTATTCAAAGAAGATCACGCACTAAACACACCTCGGAACTTTACAAGAATTAAACCTAATATGCGAATAAAGAAAATGAGGGAATATTTGAATAATTAATGAAGCTTCTTTTAGCACTTATAATATATTAGATAACATTCCAGAGGTCATATTATGTGTCTTTATATAGATAGGATTTTAAAGGTTAAAACTTCTCAAATACAAAACAAGTCATTACTAGTCGTTTTCAGTAAAAATTAGCCATTACAAATATTCCATGGTTGTCGAAAATGCTCAACAGGCATTGGAGCAGCTCAATTTTATGGATGTTCATGATGCCAAAGATTCTTACCGTAAGAGATGGAGTGAGATGACCTCCATCTTAATTAGTTTTTTAGCTTGGTAATTAATATTATGTTGAAATAGTTTGATTTTCCTTGCTCCTTATGATGGATTTTTCTCTACTTGATAGTCATCCAAGCACTATCTTTGAAATTTAGAAGCTTCTTTTGATACTTCTAATTTTGATGGGATGAATCATATTTGCATTTCAGAAATGGCATACCATCTTCCACAACTCACACTGCACCAAAACCATTTTCTTGCATCATCTAACCATTCATTGCGTTCATGTACCCACTTTACTGAACCCCTATACGCTGGCAACATAGTCACTTTACATTATGCAACTATACATGTTGCCATCACATTAAAGCCTTAAGTGATGATTCTCCTTGAAGATTAACTACATTTCTATATTCATATATTATGTTGACTTTGTTGAACCAAGTGTCGAAAAAGAGTATAAGCAGGAAAAAGAACAGAAAATTTTGAAAAGTGGTCATAAAGCCAATCTTGTTTTGTTAGAATCAAAGTGACTTGACAGCCAAATTACATAAAAAAAAAAAAATGGCTAGTATAATGACCTTATAATGAACTATTAAGTCATAATACTTTCTAAATTTAGAGCTGAAGGACCTATTAATATGGCCTCTACTCATTTTTTCTTCATTTCTTACCGGGTGAGATAATACTTCTTCAATGAGCTTTTTCATTATTTCTTACATGGTGGAACAATAATTCTTCGAGAAGCCAATATGTATTCTCATCTAGCACCTTGTACATCTTAAAGGGACCATCCCGATTAGGGAATCACTTTATATACCGACGACCTTTAACCCCTAAAGGTAGTACCATTTCCTAAGTCTCTTTTATTAAAGCTCTTTCTTTTACTCTTGTACAATTTTCCCAATCTGCATTGCTACCACCAACTGGGAGCATTAAGAAGATTGGATACATGTACGATGGCTCATTGAGAGAGAAATGGGAGACAAAAATGCAGGAACTAATCGACAACGTGAGGATGGTTTGGCTATGATTACGGGATAATAACTTAAATTTTTATTTCTTCTCTCAATGAGTTGTCCTGATTCATATGTCAGAGTATGAAACAGTATACTTTTAACAAAACCCTCAATTTGCCAGTCAAGTATTGCAGACAATATGACAACTTGAACAAGAATAACCTTAAGCACACTAAACAAGAACACTAAATATTTGTGCTTTAGAAAATCTCAAACAGATTTTTTTGTTCCATCAAAAAGGTCTTTGATTTACATTCCTAGACCAATAATGTTCAAAATTGTGCCAATAGATGATAAAAATAAAAAACCACTTCTGGCATAAGTCAACTAAAGAAAGTAACCAACACTGAACCAACATCAGTAGCTTCAGCAGCATAATTAAATTCCCAAAAACTTCTATGCAGCAGTTTGGGCCGCAGCAAGCCTCTTCCGGGCCTCCTCAATGATTGACAACTTAATACCCTTACCCTTGGGGAGAGAAACCCATGGTTTGTTCCCCTTTCCAATTGTGAAGACATTGCCCAGGCGAGTAGCAAACTCGTGACCAGTGGCATCTTGAATGTGGATGGTTTCAAAGCTTCCCTTGTGCTTCTCTCTATTCTTGATTACTCCAACTCGCCCCCTGTTTCTACCTCCAGTGACCATGACAACATTTCCCACATCAAACTTGATAAACTCAGTAATCTTGTTGCTCTCTAGGTCTAGCTTGATGGTATCATTGGCTTTGATGAGTGGATCTGGGTAGCGGATGGTGCGCCCATCATAAGTGTTAAGGTATGGGATCCCTTTCTGCCCAAACTGAACAGACCGAACTTTGCAAAGCTTAAACTGCACAATATTATCTCGCAAATATACCTCGGATGTTAAAGAAAATACAAATTTAACAGATATAATTTGTGGCATTTTGAACCAATTATTGAGCTCAGGCACTTTCAATAATGAAATTAGTTGCAAATACGCATTAGTAAACACAAACCTTTGCCTCATCATCTCTGATGGAGTGGAGCCGAAAACGGCCCTTCGTGTCATAGAGGAGACGGAAATTCTCATTTGTCTTTGGAATTGACACAACATCTGTCAACAAAGACCAAAGCAAAGAAAACTTACAATTAAAAGTTGCATCTTTAAATGGTGTAGGCCATACAAAGGCAACAGGGTTGACATAGGGTTCATAATAGTTGAACTGAAATCACACATGACAACTCCTAGTCAACAGCATTGTCAGCATAGCAGATTTCAAATTTACCCATTATGATGTGCTTGCTGGAGACATATCAAAGAAAACATGGAAAGCACAACTAGTTTTCACCCTCCCAGGGCAAGGAAAAGAAAGAACAAGAAGAAAACAATACCGAAAATATACTCTATTGAGAAGAGGAAATTATCATGCATTAATAAATTCAAGAAAAGGAGACTTGCTTACACATGTGGAGCAAATGAGACGCAAATACAGGTAAAGATTACGGCACTTACCCATGAACCCAGCAGGATATGTTTTATCTGTCCTAACCTTGCCATCAACAAGAACATGGCGCTGCATCAAAATAGCAATAACTTCGCGATATGTAAGAGCGTACTTGAGCCTGTTGCGCAAAATAAGAATCAAAGGCAAGCATTCCCTTGACCTGTGAGGTCCAGATGATGGCTTGGGAGCCTGCAAAGCAGGGACACGCATAGCACATTCAAAGTAGGAGAAATCAGGCAACATCATAACACACATTTTTTTAAAAAAAAAAAAAAAGAATTTTCAAAGATAAGTATCATACAAATGCACCACCAAGTTTGTCAAGCATCCAATGTTTTGGGGCATTAAGCCTCTTCAAGTGTTTCTTCAACCCTCTCGCCTGAAATACAGATAACAATAATAAGATAACACAGAATTTGGAAACATGTTGCTTATACACTGATAACATTAAATAAATGATATAAGGACATAAAGGTGTGATAAATCAAATGAATACAACTGCGCCTCCTCCTGCCCATCAGAATCAGCCAACGATAAACTATACTAATAGAACCTCAAATTAAAAAAAAAAATACAAAAAAAACACAAATCGAAGAATTCAAGATGCCTAAAAAAGCAAAGGAAAAGAAATTATTCCTTCACTTTTATATTTCATAATTAGGAAAAAAATCAATATATGCAAATAAAACCGCAAATACGAAAATAATAACACAATTTTTATTTCTTTTTTCT
Source organism: Omphalea diandra (assembly GCA_949677035.1). Classification (NCBI taxonomy): domain Eukaryota; kingdom Viridiplantae; phylum Streptophyta; class Magnoliopsida; order Malpighiales; family Euphorbiaceae; genus Omphalea; species Omphalea diandra. The sequence continues at coordinate 6,359 of CATIWR010100990.1, read as the reverse complement.
GCGGATGCAAAAGTGAAATGGCGAAAGTCCAAACGAAGTAGCTAACAGTGATCAACAAAATTCGAACAATTACCATCTTTTAGACGTGATCTTCTTCTCTTTTGCTTCTTCTAGAGATGAGCCCCGGTGAGCAACAAAAGAGTCAGTATGTTTGCAAGCATAAACCCTAAATTTTCCATTTATATTAAGGAATGTGAGCTAATAAGCCGAGTAATCTTATTGGGCCTGGAAAACTTATGGGTCAATAAAAAGCCCAACAGCAATTACTTGGTTTTATTAATTCATTAATATTTTTTTTTTCTCTATATTTTTTAATGGAAGTATTATGTAATTAGGTCGATTCACAATTATGTTGAAGCTTTTCCCCTTATAAATAATGTGACTGAATCCATTGGCACTAGTTCCGGAATTCTGTGTGTGTCTGGAATAATTTAGTTTGTTTTATAGAAAATAATTTATTTATAGAAATATTTTTTTAATAAAATATTTTCTAAGAGACATATTTTTTAATGTTTGAAATATATTAAAAATATTAAATTTAAAATTATAAAATTATTTGATAAAATTTAAACAACAAACAATTTATATTTATACTATTTATTACTTCATTCGTCTAAGATTCTCCATTTTTTTTAGATTTTCTAAAATATATGACCACATTCATTAATTATAACTAATTTTCTTAATTTATTCTCTTTTTTTATTGAACTAGTAAAGCAAATTTACTTTCTCATTAAATACAATTAAGGGTTTAAATAAAAAGATACATTGTAAATTATAAGTTGGCAATACATTAAATATATTTTCTTAAATAATCTAAAAAATTATAGTCACAACTTTTTTGAATAGATGAAGTATTTAGTATAAAAAAACTATTGCTTCCTCTATTTTATAGTATTTATCACTTTTTAGAGTTTCTTACAAATTAAAAAATTATTTAATAGCCATCACTATAGAGAAAAAAAATAAGATAATATGACTAAATTACCCTTTTTTGAAAGACTCAACACGATTAATTCATTAATTACTATAAGAATATTGATAAGGATAAAATAGGACAAAAATAATTAATGTTTTATTGGAAATCTAAATATAATAGATAATTGAAATACATATATATTTTTAAAAAAGTGACTGATACTATAAGATAGAGGAAGTATTGACTAGCAATGATTGATAATAAATATGATAGTCAAAGATGATAAATGATAATAAATATATTATTAGATATATTTATATGATTTTATTTTTTATTTAAATAATTTTATTAAAATTTTAAAAATACATTTTCTTTTTGAAAATAGCTTATTTTTTTATTTATTAAAAAACATTTTCTATTAATCAATTTTCTTGAATATGCCAAACATAAAAAATATGAAAAATATTTTTTAAAAAAATATTCTTTTACTAAATAAAATAAATTCCATTAATTTTTTTTGAAAGATTCTTAAATTCCATTAAGATACGTTTAATAAATTCATGATTGATCCCAACAAGCTTATCCAGATAATATCTAACAAGTCCGTAAAAAAATTGATGTCTTATAATCTCCCATTCTATTGATTATTTTTTGTTCAAGTTGAAGTCAAAGTTTATGTTGGAGAAATCATGTTATTGTGGATCATTGGCAGCAATCGGTTACGGTCTCTATTGGAATGAGGATAATCTGTCACTGTCATCTCATGGTTTTCTTTTGTCGACTTAACTAAATTTCGGCTCGATGACCACAATCTTATGTTAACTGTTGCTATTTTCTACAACATACAAGATGCCAAATTTTTAAAATATCTCTCACATTTGATAAGTTATGGTGTAGATAGTACTGTCATCCAGGTATAACATACCCACTGTGGGCAAAATACATAACCACAAATAGAATTTTAGGTACAAGCTTGTATTAAAATATATTACCAATCACTGAAACGAGTAGTAGGTTTACTATGCACAATATCACAGCAGAAGTTATTTTAATAAACAACCACACCATGCGAATATATCATATGGTTCGTTCAGCTGGAGACAACTGGTATGTGCGCCTCCTTAACTCAGACTCTGGTGTAGGCTGCTGCAAAAATATTCTTGTTGGATCATTAGGATCAACATATCTGCACAATGAATAATCAAACATTTAATATCATCAACCAGTCATAGGCACATGCATTTGCAAAAACCAATAAAAACTCTACTATCAAAATATGCAACTTACGCATGTCTCATCATTTCATCAACAGGAGTCTGGGCTGCTTGTAAAGGATCCATCCTAGGCCCCATTGCAGAGGCAGATTGTTGATTCTGTTGCCTCACAGAGGATATCAAGTTGAAAAAAAGTGGTATAAATGTTCCACAACCCCCTTCCTTGAACAAAATCTTCAATGACTGAGTGGAGTAGAGGGCAGCATTCTCATTTTCTGGAACAACCTGAAACGTCATGCTGAGAATCAGGATTACCGAGAAAAATAGCCACAGACAATGACAGAGAGATCTTCATTCTTATACTTACAGGTTCCACATAACCAGAAATATTGTTGCAAAAGAATATTGGCTGATTGAATTTTTCTCCATGAATGTAAAGCTGCAAAACAAAGCAATTGAAAAGCTACAGTAAGGCAACTTGAAATATACAATATATATTGTATTAAAAGTACCATGAAAGATTTTTTAATTTGCCAATTTCACTAGTTAAGAGTTATGGAGTTACTGAGATGGGTATGAAATAACAACAAAGGCCCAGAGTTCCAGCTACCAAACATCCAGTTGGTCTTTGCCTAAGGCTTAAATATGTAACAAATTTAAGATAAAAGAAGCTTCTATTACACTGTAATGGTTGCATTAGAAGACATTTTTGAGAAGCTTTTATGTTCAAATCTCATCATGTAATGAGTCTTTCAAAGCACTGTCTAATAGCTGTTACATGTTACATGCTGGTGCAAAAATAAATTCCATTCCCATCTTCATTGTTTGTCTCTATTTAATTCATTTGTCCATGAAAAATGGTAAAAATAAAATTTTTTTCTGAAGGTCAAGAACAGAAATATGAAGACTGTTATCTAATGTCACATTCAAATTCAAAAATCCTCCAAAATTACCAGACTTAATTTAAGACATTATAAAAGGGTACATCTAACAAATACAATCTAAGGGGCAAAGTTTGATCCAGTAACCTATAAGAACAAAATTAAAAGGATTTCCAACTAGCCAATCAAAATTAGAAAACCTTCCTAACTGATTGCTATAAACAAGTACAAAAAATCCACCACTGCCGGTTACGAAGTCTTAACATCAGACGAATGTTAGCAGAGAAAGGAAGAGTTAAGCAACAAAAAAAACGGAGAGGCGGATAATAGGAGTAAGGACTTGCAACAACTATCCAAACATGAAAAAAAAAAAAAAAAAAAGTTTACGCAATTCCCACTAGAATCTCAAAATGTAACTTAAATAAAATGGAAATACACAAGTAGAATTAACTAGTTACTTACCAGGGGCATATCAAAAGCAGTGAAGTTTCCAACAGGTTCATTTGCGACGAAAACCATGCGTATATTCGACAAGTAGATCACTCCCTTAGCTTTAACATGGCCCGCATGACTTCTGCAATTATGAATCAATAGAATGTTCAAGCATAGCAGGTTTCCAATACTAACATTAATTTCCCAGTCCAATTTGAAATTTCTAAAATGTGAATGTTCTGGTTGTTCATATCACTAAACAAATTAAAGCTGGAAGTGTTTCAAGAACCCAAAAGCTAAATTATTCGAAGTAAAATTATTCTTGCAATCAAATAATTCATCAATAAAAATCTAGTGAACAATGCAATAAATGAAAAACATTAGCACAAACTTAAAATTCAACCCAAAAAAAAAAAAAAAGAAAAACACTTGAACTGTTAAAATTAGCTTCTAATCGAACATGAGCAAGAGAAAGATCGTAATACACAAACGTACACTAAAGAGATATTAATTACTAATTTCAATGTTATTAGCAACAAAAACTGCTAAGCCAATACAATAACTACCAATTTCCCATCTGCAAAAAGAGAAGAACAATACAATCAAGAAACTAATTTTCAAATTCACAAGACCTAAATTCTCCAATTTCCTGATTGATATACGATCAAAAAAAAAAAAAAAGGAAGAGGAACTGACCCAGGGATCTTATCAATCTCGAACTCGACGCCGTCTCTGCACAAAACAAACACCTCGTTAACAAATGGAACAGGCATCCCATTTGGGAACAATTGAGGGTTCAAAGCCATTTCTTCCTCTCCTCGCCGTGCGAATTAGGTTTTTTATTATATATTTTTTTTCTTCCTTTCGAGTATTTATAAGGCCACTGGGTAATTGGGTTCTGCAATCTTCTAGGTGATGCCTGTATGGTCTCAAAACTACGTCGACGGGCGGATGAACTGCTGTTTATATAATAATATGAATCAGCATTAATCACATACGAGACATAAACAAAATTACATGCCATCTTCGCCTTTTATTTTATTTTATCGTCAAATTTATTATAAATGAATTATAAGTTTATTAATATTTATTTATAAATTTATTAAAATTTACTACAGTTAATTAGTATTGACTTACAACTTTATTATAAATGAACTCTAAATTCATTAATATTTATATATTGATTCATTAAAATTTATATATAGATTCATTATAAATAAATTTATAGTTTTTCATTAATGAATATATATATATTAATGAATATTATATTAAATTATGATAAATCTATATTTTATAAATTAATCATTTTCATAATTTATATGAAAATAAAAATAAGTTTATTTTTTTAAAACATATGAAATAATAATAATAATAATAATAATAATAATAATAATAATAATAATAGTGTCAATGTAATTAAAAATAGAAAAGATATGCAAAAATATAAATATATATATTTAAATAAAAAAAGAAGATTGTTCAACAGAATTAAAGAAAACAAACAGTAATTACAAAAGAAATACATACTTCTATTTTTTAAATATATTGTCACACATATTTTGAATCTCTAAAACCACAAAATATTATGAATAAAGAGTTCATGACATAATTTACCCAATTCAAACACCATAAGAGAAATTCTAACGTTCACATCGTTCATTAATAAAAAAATTATTTATTCAATTTTTTATTTTATTAATGATATTTTAAATTTTAAATAAATTTATACTTAAAGTGTATTATGTAATTTTGTTGTTAAATGATTCACTATTTTATCTAATGATTTAGTTAATAGAAAATATTTTCTTATCATACCATTGGTATTTCAATCAATTTGACTAATTTATTTTATTTAAATGAAAATATTATTTATAAAAATAAAATTAAATAATATTACAAAAAATGATAATATTTAAAACATTTTAAGTTTATTCAAAAATTTTAATTTTAATATTGTAAATTTTAAATTAGAATAAAATAATTTAATTGATTTGGTTCAATCCAATCTCCTTTTTTTAATATTTTGATTGAATTTAACCATTTATTTATGTCAATTTTAATTTTTAATCGAACTAAATTATTAAACTAATTAATTTATATTTTGATTACCTTTTGCATAGTCTTATATACATCGTTTATGTTATCAATACATTTTGAATAGGATATGTCAAATTGTAATATAATTGTTTTGGTCTTTGCTTAAGTTTAAAACAATAAAAATCAAAACAATTTCTTGTTCGATTTATTGGAGCTCCGTAAATTAATATGCAAAGTAATAATTACTAGACCTATTCAAAAGTGGAGCCAGGCTTCACTTTGAATCGATCTTCGGCGGGCAAGTCCAAGCCCGACTCGACGATGCGAGCCTAAATATCGGTTCTGAAGTCGGACGGGCTGAGCCAGTACCTGAACCCGTGATCAGGTTCACAATTTTCCAGTGACCGCGACAGAGAGGATACGCTGTGTTGTGGAATAAGAGTAATATTTCACTCACCAAATTTACCTAATCAATTTATAGGTGAATAGAGAGTGAAAGAATGTACTGTAAAATCACACTATAGTTGATTTCCAGGAAAGATTGGAAGGGTCACAAGTGGTCTCACTTAAAACTCAATCTCCTTAGACAAAATCACCCTAATAGTAATTTAACATCAAAATATATCACTACAACTATATCCTACAAAATAGCTATTGAAAATAAAGACAAAATATGAACACCAGAATCTAACGAGGTTCGACCAATTATGCCTATGTCATCGGACACTACCAAAATTATATTTCACTAAGAAAAAGACTACAAAGTGAAATATTACAAAAGAGGGAGAAATATTGAAAATTGCCTAAGAGATGAGTAGACAATTTTGGGATGATCAAACTAAAGGAATTAAGACTTTATTTATAATAAAACAAAAC
>CATIWR010100963.1:0-12982 GCA_949677035.1 Omphalea diandra | reverse complement strand
AATGAGGCATACGATTTGTAGTGGTTAAAGTATAATCGACCTTATGTCCACTCCCCAATTCTCTTCAATTGGGTGTTCCACTAACTTATAATGGTGTTTCTAAGCTCACACCTAACTTTTACACTTGTGTTTTCAAGGCTCACACAATAACCTTTACACCTTGTGTTTTCAAGGCTCACACAATAACCCTTACGCTATGTATTTTTAAGGCTCACGCAACAACCTCTTTTGAGTGTTTTCATAGGCTCACACTACAACCCTTCCACTTAGTGTTTAATGCTCACACCCAACACTTACAATCTCATAAAGAAGAGAAGAAAAATGAGTAGTAAAAGATTGAGAGCTTTAACACAAGTAATGAATTCTCTATCTTGCTTATTTATCATTGTTTGATGGAGTATTTATACCCCATACCCACTAAAGAGTCGTTAGTTTTTAAAGCTCAACAAATCTTCAAGACATGCTAGGCAGATTCTACATTAATTGCATTTCAGGCAAGAGTCATGGTCGTTACAGCTCATTCGCGATTGTGAAATTCAAATTTTCATACAAAAGCCAAAAATTGCGAAGAAAAAATCCATTTGTGTCTAGCAACTAGTCCACGTAGCAGCTCCTCATAGGTCCATTAGGAAAATATAGTCATTATAGTCTAATTGCTCATAAAAAGTTGCGATCACGATTCTTCATTGTGCAGGGCATGACTCAAAACGTGAATTCTTCTGTTTGAAGGACAGTCTTCTTCTTCTTAAATTGCGATTGCTACCCAAAATATCGCCCTCGCCAATTTTGTTCTCCAACGGATACTTGGGACACTTGGCATACTGTGATGATGGACTGGCTTCCCTTTTTAATCACTTTGAAAGTCGCAGTCACGACTGAGGTGTGACACACATCGCAAATTCGTCTGTGGCATTGGCACTCCCATCTTTGGATGAGTCGCGGCAACAAAGATGCCCATGCATCCCTCTGGTCGAGTTTCCACCCTTTCTTTGAACTGGGTCGCGGTCGCGAATTATAGACCACTGACCGCGAATTTGGATGAACTTTGCCTTCTTAAAGATTATGTAATCCTTCCAACTTCCAATGGAAAAACTAACTTAATTTCTACAAAATAACATTTAATTGAAACATTAGATATTATCAATCTACTTTGTCAAGATCAAAAGAGGTCCAAGACTTAGGATTAACCATCCTAGTCTAACAATAATAATAAGCTATATATAAACTCATGTTTAGGCCTTTTATAGTCTTGCAAGGCTTAAACTAATACAAATCCTAATAGAAGATGGAAAGAATCCTCTTAAGATATTCCTAAACACAATCGAACTTATATTCCTTCTTAAATACCAGCTTTGTTCCTAAATCTTGCTAATTAGTCCTTTCCTAATGAAATAAGAAAGATAGTAAAGTCTTATGAATGGCTAATAAAAAATTTAGAATTACAAAAATTGAAAACATAAATTGCTCAAAGTCGCATGACCATGCACATGGTTGTGTCGCCATATTCTACCAAAGGATCGTAAGGATGCACGACCATGCACATGGTCATTCCATGACTTTATGCTAAAAAAAAGAATTCACTCTTACTGATGCACAATCATACTTCAACCTTCTGCCTCAATTTCTTGCTTTCATGAATTGGGACTCCATTGAATCAAGCTAAGCACTTTTTCTAAAGACTTCATGCTCTCATCCTTTTATATTTAGTCTTCACGCAATCCATTATCTTTTTGAGCTAATCTTTTTATATTTTCCCTTTGCATGAAATCTCCATGCGCATCTTTAAACTTCTTGAGCCTTCCTTTTATGACTGGACCTTAAAGTTGGATTGGATCCTTTGTATCCTTACCTTGTCTATTTGCATCATTCCCTCTTTTCTCGAGAGGATTGGTCTTCAAATTTAAACCTTGTTTATATCTTATGCATATGGAAAAAAATTCTATGAACTCACTCAATTTAGCATGCCTTTAGTTTAGTTTTTATTGCCCTTTGAGGTACTTCAAAGACTCATGATCGGTATGGATAACAAATTCATTAAGCCATAAGTGATATTGCCATGTTTGCAAAGCTTTAACTAATGCATACATCTCTTTATCATAGGTTAGATATTTAAGAGTTGGTTTATTAAGTTTTTCACTAAAATATGCAATTGGTCACCCTTTTTGTATAAAAGCAGCTCCAATGCCCAAACCTAAAGCATCACATTCAATTTCAAAGGTGTTAGCAAAATTAGGCAAAGCTAATAGTGGTGCATTAGTTAATTTAAACTTCAATAAATCAAAAGCCTTTTATTACACCCACCCCTATTGAAACCAACACTTTTCTTTATAATTTTAGTTAGGGATGTCATAATTGTACTAAAATTGTAAACAAACCTTTTATAAAAACTAGCCAAACTAATAGATCTTACCTCACTTATGGTAGTAGGTTTCAACCAAGAGGAAATAACATTTACCTTCTCTTCATCAACTTCTATGCCATCTTTACTTGCCATAAATCTTAAGAAAACAAGTCTACTAGTACAAAAAGAACATTTTTTTAAAGTTGATATATAGCTTTTCTTTTCACAAGACATCAAAAACTAACCTAACATGCTCCAAATGTAGTTCCAAAGATTTAAAATATACAAGAATGTCATCAAAATAAACAACTATAAACTTAATTAAGAATGCATAAAAAATATGATTCATCAATCTCATAAATGTGCCAGAGGCATAAGCTAACCTAAAAGGCATACCCAACCATTCATATAAGTCATATTTAGTTTTAAAATCAATTTTTCACTCATCCCCCTCTCGCATACGAATTTGATGATATCCATTCTTTAAATCAATTTTAGAAAACATGCATGCAAAATGCAATTCATCTAACATGTCCTTTAACCTAAGAATGGGATGCTTGTACTTAATTGTTATTTTGTTAATGGGCATATAACCCACACATATGTGCCATGATCCATCCATTTTAGGTACAAGTAAAATAGGAACCGGACATGGACTCATACTTTCCCTTACTAAACCTTTTTGCATTAATTCTTGAACTTGCCTTTAAAGCTCATTTGTTTTCTTGAGATTTCTTCCATAGGTTAGTCAATTAAGGATTTAGGAGCCTGGGATGACATCAATTTGGTGTTCAATACCTCTTAAAGGAGGTAATCCCTTTAGCACATCTTTGGGAAATAGATATACAAAATCATGTAATAAAAAAACAAAACATCTAGGAAGAAACTTGATTAGATCATCACTAAAAGAAAAACATGTTAGTCAAAAATCTTTAAACAAAAGCATATCCATGGGTGTTTTAGTTAACAAGGCTTTCCTCAAATCTCTCTTTTTTGCATAAAACACTCTTTTCACACCCTTCCCTTTTACATGCCTCTCTTGTTTCTGTTTGGCATCCTTTCTTTTCTCTCCTTTTTCCACTATTAGTTTACGCCCGTCTTGGGTTTTTTCATAACTCTCTTTTTGTCTTGCTAATTCTTTTTCTTGTTTATGCATATGTTCTCTCTCTCTCTCTCTCAAAATCTTTTGATCTTCATAAATTTGAGAAGGGGATAAAGAAGATAATACAATGTACTTGCCTCAATAGCATGTGACTAGCTTGCATTAGAATAACATCACATAACATCTCATCCTTACACTTACCCATAAAAAAAAATACAATCTTAACTTGTTTAACAACTTTGATCTTACCACACTTATTAAGCCATTATAAATGGTATGGTTTAGGATGTTTTAAAGTTGGCAATTACATCTTTTTAACTAAATAGGACTGGCCCCATTAGTGCAACTATCACCATTAACGATAACAAGACATAAGTTGCCATTTATTCTACATCTAGTATGAAAGATATTTTCTCTTTGCTTATGTTCATGCTTTTTGCTCTTAATCATGCTTAATTTGGGCATTCAAAGTATGCCTAGTCACATAGATATCTTTACTTGTTACCTCATTAAGGTTTTCCTCATCAACATCACTAGCATTTTCAATAGAGGCATTTAGGGATCAGTCCCATCATTATCTTCATCTTCACTAATAATCTTGCCATCCCTTATAACCATAGTTCTTTGTTTGAGCAATCTCATGTGACATGCCCTCTTTCTTGGCACTTAAAAATAAATGGTAGAGTTGTTTTTGTTAGGCTTATTGGAATCAATTTTTGTAGTAAAATTAGGCTTCCCTCCTTCCTTTTTAAGTAGTTTAGCCTTGGACATTATGTTAGGCTTATCACCATTTTTAAACTAGTTAATCCAAGAAACTGAATTGAAATTGGGCATAGAAGGCTTACCCTTTTATTGTCTTTCTATAATGAGAGCTTTATGGTATGAATCATTCAAATCTGTGTATGGCATGGTCTCAACTTGATTAACAATCTCTTTGTTTAATCCAATAAGAAAATGAGCCATAGTTGGCTCCTTTAATTCTTCAATTTCAACCTTTATCAGTGTAATTTCAAGCTCTTATAAAAAATTTTCACACTCTTAGTCTCTTACACTAGCCTTTGCAATTTTATTGTGCATATTCTTAAGAAGATAATTAGGTACAAAATGCTTCTTAAAGCTCTTTTCAACTTTACTCTAGTACTAATTGGTGGATTTCCCAACCTCTTATTAGTATATTTCAATTGATCCCACCAAATAAGAGCATATCATATAATTCTACAACAATTAGTTTTACTTTCTTTTCTTCACTATAATTATGACAATCAAATATAAACTCCACTTTAAATAAATTTCAGGATCACACGAACCATTAAAAGTAGGGATCTTTATCTTTATGCTACTAAGATTGCCATCTTACTTGTTGGATCTTTGTGAAGAATCTTTCATGGAATCACCATCTTCTTCCACGTCTTATATGAGTTGACCATGCCTTGGCATTCTACTATTAGCATTGTTTATGAAATTGGATTATTGGCTAGCTTTTATTTTGTCAATTCAGCTCATCAAGTGCCCCCATTGACTCTTGTATGCTCTTCACGAAAAGTTTCAACTTTGGGTCGTTAGAATCTGCCATGGTTAGTAAACAATAAAAATGAATCCTTATAAATCACTCCCTGATGTGTTTACACTCAATTGGCAAATATTTAACTCAAAATTGGCTTTTACCCTCTAATGAGCTCACCATATTTGCCTTTGACCACTCAATATTCCTTTCTTTAAGTTCTTTAAAGACTAAGTTACTTTATGTCAAGACAAGCTCAAATCGAACATAAAACAAGTAAAAAACTAGTCCTAAACACGTAGAAAACAAGGAATTGAAAGAAACAATTTTGGTTGCAAAAAAATAAATAACTAAAGATTTAATCTCAATTTAAGAATTTAAAAGGTATTTGAAGTTACAAATTGGTGTTTTGGAATCAAGAATATGATAAAATCAAGACTAGTCTAAATTGATTCAAAGGAAATTTTAGGTTCAACTCAAACACAAGTTATGTAATTCTAACTTCTTTTCCTCTTTTTCTTTTTTTTTTCTATTCACATTTTATTCTTCATTTGTTTACTTCCCTTTTTTTTTTTTTTTTTTAATCTATTACAAGCTAAAACAGAGTTGGAATTGGAAAAGAACAATTAGAAACATAAAGAAAAAAAATGGAGGTGAATAAGAAAAAAAATGTAAAAATCACAAGGAAAGAAAGAGAAGAATGTAAGAATAAGAATAATTGATACCTTTTGATCTTGAATTAATCTTGGCTTTGATACCAAATGATACGAATAAGGTGGGATTAGCATTCGTACTCGTATGCAACCACAAGTCTCAAGCTTTTAATTCAAGTATCAAGAGTAAGATAAATACTTAAGTCTAAACTAGATCTTTAGAAAATTTATTTTTAGCAAACTATGAATAAAATTTAAAGTTATGTCAATCTCAATCCTAAATTAACTAAATAATTTAGAACCTAGATCAAACAAGTTTTGTGAAATTATCAAGCTCACTCAACAATCTCACCAAATCCTATTAAGAACTCAAGAAGAGAATAAAACCTCACAAAAAACTTGTAAATTAATAATAAGTTGTATACAAACTTGTTTTCAGGGGCCTTTTATAGGCTTACAAGGCTTAAACTAATACAAATCCTAATAGAATATGAAAAAATCTTCCTAAGATATCATTGAACACAATAGAACTTATATTCCTTACTAAATACTAGTTTTTTTTTTGCTAAAACTCACTAATTAATCTTTTTCCTAATGAAATAATGAAGATATTAAAGCCTTATGATTTGCTAATAATGAATTCAAAATTACAAAAATTGGATAACAAAAATCACTCAAAGTTGTATGATCATGCACATTGTTGTTTCGCTGCATTTTGCCAAAGGATCTCAAAGATGCACGACTATACACACAATCGTGTCGTAAATTTATGCAAAAAATGGGAATTCACTTTTGATGACACATGGGCATGCTTTAACTTTCTACCATAATTTCTTCATTCCATGAATTGGAACTCCATTGAATCAAGCTAAACACTCATTATGAAGACTTCATGCTCTCATCCTTTTGCAGTTGCTCTTCACACAATCTATTAACTTTTTGAGCTAATATTTTAGTAATTTTGCCTTGCATTAAAGGTTTGAGAGCATCTTTAAACTCTTTGAGCTTTCCTCTTGTGACAGTACCTTGAAGTTGGATTGGATCTTTTGCATCCTTACCTAGGTTGTTCGCATCATCCCTCCTCCTTATGCTCCCAAATATCCTAGCTTCTAAAAGCATGTCTAACCATTGGGGGCGTTAGTATACCAATCAATCTAGGGGTAAACACAAGGGTAAAATGCATATTTAGAAACATGATCAAGATTTTATCAAAGATAATAATAAAAGTAATGAGGCTTTCAAGGTACCAGGAATGGTAAGTTCCTCCCTTGATCATGGTTAACATGGAATGAAAATAAAAACTTAAGTGTTTAATGAAGGGTTAAACAAACCAAAATAAAGTTTTGAAGCATAAGAAATCATAAAAAGGAACTTTAAACTTGGTCATTATTACATTATTTAGATGAATAAGGATTTTTTGTCATAAACCTACCCTTATTCTATTAACAAACTCTTAAGGATTATAAAAAAAGCTTTAGAAGTGAAAAATCAAAATGGGAAAGAAGATGAAATTTACAATCTATTATATAATCAAAGTGGGTTATACAACTAACTTGTGGTATGTAAAACCTACTTGGTTGGCTATACAGACTACTTAAAATCTAAATAGTCTATTAAAACTAGGTTTTCAAAGAAAAAAGAAAAGGAAAAAAAAAAGGAAGAAGAAGAAGGAATGAAGGGACCTAAGGGATGCTTCTGATTATCACATTGTCTTTAAAATGCTCAATGTGTTCATCTCTATAGAATAAGAAAGGTGCATCTGCATCTGGAATGGTTTTGGTTACATGCCATTCCATACCCATAATAGACAGGGCCATGAATGTCCGAGAATTAGGGTTTGAAGGATGTTTCTAAATCTAAATGGTTGGCTATGCAGCCCATTAGTATTGGTTGTATAACCAACCCTCTTAATGCTAGGTGTCCATGTTTTAGAACTTTCTTTCTATTAGAGTTTTAGGGTCTTGTCTATGCAAACATGTGCTTGGTTGTATAAACCACTTAGCCACCAAGTGTTTGAGTCTAAAACATTTTTCCTATTAGGGTTTAAGGCTTGGTTGTATAGTATGGCCTAGTAGACTATATAACCCATTAAATAGGGCTGTCAACTTCGGGCATTTGTCCTTATAAGCTTAGCCTTTAGTTTAGGTCTTAATCTAAGATTTCCTAAGGCCTTACTTTTCTTCCTTTTGCAATTCCTCTTACATTTTAGGGAATAATTCTAATGATTTTCTTCATTGGGCTTGCATCCCAGGACCCAAAATCTAGTGCTTATAAGCATATCATAATTAATCATCATTATACCGTTAAAATTATTGCTATTTTAGCAAATTTAGCCTTTTCATGCTTATCATATATGGAAAGGTCCTCATTTATGAGAGACCTCTAAGAACCATATTTCATGTCTTATATTAATGACGTGTGGTGATGAGATGAGAAAAAAAAAACATGATTTTTTTATTACTAAATTTTGAATCCCTATAACTTTTGATTTTGACCTCCAAACCCAGCATGGTTTGTAGCATTGGAAAGCTAGTAAGCCTAGCTTCGATTTGCTACTAGCTTGTTAGTGAAAATAGAATGTATTGATGGTAACAACTAGTCAAAGTTTCATTTTAATTATCAGTTTTTATATGATTTCAAACAAATGGTAGCTCATATGATGATGTCATAAGTTTATATGGACTTTGGAAGAATGGTATATGTTTGTGCCATCATTGGCCACTAATCACAAAGTTCGACTACTACCAATAATGGTTATGACATTGGCTCTAATGTGGCCTAAATGAGAATAAGAGACAAAACACTATACTCATCATCCCCGTTATCATGAATTATAGATAATGCATCCATTAGATTTTATGAATTTTTATTAATTTTTTATAATTAAAATTTGGGTCTAAAATTATGAAATTAATATTTTTTGAAATTTTATGACATAAGAATGGATTTCATGGATGTAAATGATGTCAATTGATTAATTGAGGAAGAATTAAAGTTAATTGCAGTTTGGACCTAATTGAAAAGTTAATTTAAAGGGTTAGATAAATTAATGAAAGTAAGTTTATTTAATAAAATTTATAAGAATTAATAATGAAAATTGAATATTAATATGAGAATTATGCACTAGATAATGAATTAAGGATTTTATATATTTATTTTGAATTTCATGGAATTATGAACAGTTGAAGTGGAGAATATATTGAATAATTAGAGGCCCTGAATAGATATTTTATATTAGGATTTCTTGTTGGAATTAGACTCATTTTGTAAGGAAGGAAATTCAATTTACAAAGGAGATTCTGCCAAACTTTTGATAGGATTAATTAATTTAAATATAAGAAGAAATGAATACTAGAAAAAAGATTAGAATTATATAAGAATTATGAGGTAGATGGAAGTAATTTCCAAATTATGTTTACATATATAATTATTGGGTGAATTCTAGAGAATTGAATTGGAATTGAATTAGCAATCAAAGTGAAAGATAGTTGATTTTAGCCTTGCATTCCAAGTGTGTGGATAAATTCATAACATGATATTATCCTTATTGATTATGTAATAAACATTTTGAATTGAATTTGATTGATTATGTAATAAACGATTTGAGTTGAATTTGATTGATTATGTAATATACGCTTTGAGTTGAATTTTAATTTAAGGATTAATTTTTATTTTATTATTTTAATATTAAAATTGGTGAGTGAAAAGATGTATGTTTTGGATTGATTTCAATTAAATGATTATCTTTTAGGATTGTTTATGAAGTGATTATTTTGATTTTAAATTTTAGAGATTGGATATTTATAACATTTTTGGAATTGAATTTTTATTGTTTTATATATGATTTTAGAATTTGCTTTCTTTTCTAATAATTCATTAAATATGAAAATTTAAAATGAAATTACATTCTATTGAAATTGAAAAGGATATGGATATTTTGGATTTATTAAATGAAGTATATTTTATTATAATTTTTCAGTTAGAAAGTTAATTGAATTTTATTATATTAGATATCATGTTGTTTATATAATCACACCTTGTGTAACGACCATTTTCATTTAGAAAACTCATAGCATTCTTGTCCAAAATATATATTCATAAAGGTTTTATTCATCATACACACACAATCCAATATGTATTTAATGTACATTATATGTTAACTAATGTCAAGACTAGTGCTCATAACTAGTTCCTATCTAAATGTATGTACATGACATAAGGAGAGAGATAGTTGGAATTCAGCCGACGACCTATGGTCCATGTGTCTCAATGCAAAACCCTAAGTACCAAAGTGTCCAATCCCTATTCTTCGATATCTGAAAAATATAATTATAATTTGGTGCGTCATGACTCAATGAATTAAAACAATAATCAAATTCTTATGTCACAACTAACAATCAAATATCATCAGGATACATTACAAGTATAATGTTTAACTATGCAAGTGCAAGTGCAATAGATTAATTTTTATCAATACTATGCAAGGCAAACACTGCTACCGATAATTCATGTGATTTAAGTGACATTTGATTTTGTTGGCCAACAAATAACAAGTGATTCATTTGATCAATAACATGTGCCAATGGGACCTATTGGTCCATCTTCCACGTGATTTGCAAGTGTTTGACAAACCAGTCACAATACCCTTTTAGTTCCATGTGCAAGTGCTCATTTACAAAAGGGTATACCAAGTAATCATTAAGAGCATATGATTCTCACTTGACTTGTATTCACATGTAAAATGTAACAATTTAATCATATATACATTTAATAGAACATAATCAAATTATAAAATTATTATACACACACATTGAATCCAATTATCTTTTTTACTCACCTTTTGATGTGACCAACCTTTATGGTAGGTTTGGTTCTCTTATAGGGTTTCCTCAAAGTTTTGAGATCCTAACATTTGATACATACATGGTTATAAGTATGTCAAAATAATTATGAATGCTTGGTATGCAACTATGGCATGATTCATGCAAGTGGACCTAGTGTTTATGCATATTTTTCTTATATGGCAGCCTAAGCTTGCTACACTCTCGCAATAATAAATCTAGATATAATTATCCAAATGACTTGATTCCTTTTTTAAAAAAATCTAGACACATAGTGATACAACATATTCAAATTTTAAGCCAATATCAAATACACAAAAAATTTGGTGAATTTTAAAATTTTACCTTGTTGCAATGTCATCCCAGTCTGAGTAGGTCTTACATTCTTGGATGTATCTCAAATTTTACAAATCCAATTGCAATAACAATTTACCATCAATTACAAAGCATATAAAGGAACATTTTTCATGTTTTACTCATTGTCTAATTCAGTCTATAAGGTCTCCAAAACAAAGCACCAATCTTAGGGTGAGCAGGTTTGTAATATGTTGACAAATAGTCATGATGAAGGGACAATATCTCAACAAATGTGTTGGATTTGGCAAAAATATTTCATATTTATGTAGATCAGAAATAAATATACAACTTTTAAGTTTGGACCATCATCAAATTCTAAATCTATAGCCATCAAATTCTTGGAAAACAGAATTAAAAGAAAGATGAGGTTTTATCTGGGTACAGGGTCAATCCCAATCAATGAGCCATATCTCTTTCCACACACCAGATCAATCAAAACTGCTTTATAGGTATATAGAGAGAATATAAAGCTAAAAATTACATGTTTTGAACTTTGTCAAAATCAGAACATAAGGCCATCAAAATATAAGAAAACAGAAAGACTGATGTCATTTTGGTTGGTTGTGAACCAGCCCTAATGAAGGAGCCATAAATCCTCACACATACAAAATCGAAAAAAAAATATTCCATATGAATTTATATGGGATATAAAGCTACAACTTTTATATTTTTCACTTTCCCTAATTCCTCTTCTAGGGTTATGAAATCATGGGTACAAAATCCTATTCTAATAGCAAAAATCTAACACAATCAGCTCTTGTTCTCTTGAATTTCAACTTCCATCCAAGAGCTCTACCTCAATTACTCCATAATTCTCACTAACCATGCATGATTAACACATCATGAGGGGCTAATTTCATATAGGGAGAAGATAAATTAACTTACCTATTGTCCCAAAATTAGAAAACCTTAGGATTCTTTCCTAGGCAGCTCACACTTCTTCTTCCTTTCTTTCTTTCTTCCTTAGTTGTCTCTCTCTTCTATTGTACCTCACGTATAACCCCTTAATTCTGATCCTAAAGGGTTAAAAATTCCACTTATGAGCCTATTACAATAAGACAAAATCATGGTGTTTCATTCCTATTGGCTGAAAGTTCACTTTCCTCTTTTAGTCCCTCTACTTCACTCCTTTAGCACCTCCATCCATCTCCTAATCCCTATATGCTCCTTATACTTTTTAAATAAACTCCCTAATACCATTATTTATGATAATATAACATGCACACAACATAAAATAATTTTTCATGCAACTATACATACATTACATATATATTCAGGTGTCCCAAATGCAATGGTGCAAGTGTCATCGTCGTGCTTATCCAATTCACATGTCTAAATGACCATTTATCCAATGCCTATGTTCATGTGTGATTTCAAATCATTTATGCAATGAATATGTTCATGTGATAATGCCAATGAATGTGGATATGGATGTTACATTTCTTCCCCTCTTATAAAGAATTTTATCCTCAAAATTCAATACCTGTAAACAAATGTGGATATTGTCATTTCATGTTCTCTTCAGTTTCCCATTTAGCCTCTTCTTGTGAATAGTTTCTCTATAACACCTTAACCAAAGGGATTTCTTAATTTTGTAACTGTTTTGTCTTATAACCTATGATTTCCACTGGTTCTTTAATGTAATTTACATCATCTGCAATTGTTATTGCTAGATCCCTAAGTATATGTGTAGGATCAGACCAATACTTCTTGAGCATACTCACGTGGAATACATCATGAATTTGATCCATCTTCGGTGGGAGTGCTAGCCTATAAGCTAATGGACTAATTTTTTCTAAGATTTCATATGGTCCTATGTATCGAGGACTCAGTTTCCCCTTCTCGCCAAATTGAATTATTCCTTTCCATCGTGAAACAAGAAGGAACACTTTATCTTCCATCTCATATTCCATTTCTCTTTTGTGTTGGTCTACATAACTCTTTTACCTATCTTGTGCTGCTTTAAGTTTGCTCTTGATTACCTTCACCTTGTCCATAGTGTCTTGTACTAGTTCTAGCCCTTCTAAAACACACATCCCTTCTTCATCCCAATAGATTGGACTTCGACATTTTCTTTCATATAGTGCTTCATATAGTGTCATCTATATACTGCTATGATAATGGTTATTATAAGCAAAATCAATCAAGGCAATATATTCATTCCATGCACCTTTAAACTCTATCACA
>CATIWR010100923.1:0-13314 GCA_949677035.1 Omphalea diandra | reverse complement strand
CCATTTAAGAATGTCGTCTTGACATTCATTTAATGTAATTCTAAATCAAAATGTGCAACCAAGGCTATAATTTTTCTAAAGAAATCTTTAGAGAAAACATGTGAAAAAGTCTCATTATATTTGCCATAATATTCACCCCTCGATCAAACCTCATAATTTTAATGACATTTCCTCATTGTTTCTCAATCTCAATTTTGAAAATTTTGAACACCTCAATGATATAAGATTTCTCGTTTATCAAGTGTAAATAGTCACAACAAGAAAAATCATCAATAAAAGTGATAAAATATTTATTGCCACAAATAGTAGGTGAATAAGGTCCACTAATATCAGTATGAATAATCTTCAGAAGATCTGAACTTCTATTAGCGCCTTTCTTTTTATTCTTAGTCAATTTACCCTTTATACAATCTACACAAACATCTAGATCCTCAAAATCAAAAGAAGAAAGAATTTCATTTTTCACTAGTCTTCCAATTATTTCTCTAGATATATAACCTAAACGTTTGTGCCACAATGAAAAAGATTTTTCTTTAATTAAAAATCGTTTGACCACAACAACAAGGACCACAATCACTAGCATCATCCAAATACAATCTCTATAAATTATCAAATAAAAACACATTCACCGATCAATTTGGAATCTAAAAGCATATTGGCTCTACCATTACCAATAGTAAAATGATATCTAATTTTATCCTAAACAGAAACAGAAAACAAGTTTCTCCTCAAAGATAGAACATAAAAGGCGTTTTCCAAAATTAGACAAAATTCAGACTCCAATATTAAGGTGATATACAATCTTATCTAAAATAGAAACATAAATCAAGTTCAAGACCCTTAAGTTTGGTTTGAAGGTAAACCATATTTAGAATATAATCTCTCACATTCCCACTCTGATTATATCTCATATTGGTTAACTAACTCATTAGAGTTACAACCTCAACATTATAAGATACAAAGTATCTATTTTCTACAGCAGCAATAAAAATTTAGCTGTAACATCAGTGGACAAACTACTCCTAAGGGATTTAGGAATAGTTTTTCTCATAACCATAAGACTGAAACAGTTCGATCTCTCCCACTTGACATGTAATCCTTTTTTTTTTTCTTCGATATTACTATCACAGGTGGGTTTAGCAGACTTATCTTCATAAAGAGCATAATCAATCTCACTCATTCCAAGACAAACAAAATGTCATATTTTCACCTTTTAAAATTTGTGCTAGTTAAAAGTTCAACATTCGCAGTACTATTGTTGAGACTAAAGGAGACTGTTTGCACAAACAAGAGCATGCATTAGAATTGGGCTACACATAAATAAATTTGCAATTTACACAATCTAGAAAATTCTGGCATCACTACATATTCCCCTTTGGGCAAGACATGCACATGCAGTAGAATTTCTAGTTATGAAGCACACAACTGAGATCACATTAGTTTCGAGAAATCCATCCCCTTTGGGCAGACAGACTTTTTAGACTAATGCACCTCTAAGCATAAATAGCTTCATGTCAACAAGTCGTCCCAAAATCAATGCATCTAATAACCCCATTTGGGCAGGTTATTATATACATTAATTTGGAATATTCTTTTCATAACAAACACTCCCAAAATAAATGTATCTGATAACCCCTTTTGGGCAGGTTATTTAAATACATTAATTTTGGAATTATCTCTTCGCAAAAATTAAAAACAACTATATGAATTTCAATAGATGTCTCACTTTGGCGATAACACCACATCAACCCATAAAATTATTTTTAATTAGAGATTTATAATAGCTCAATTAAAATACATACTGAACACAAATATATATTCCAAAAATACATAAGGTACCAAAAATAATATACTTTAATTTTTAAGCACATGATTATTTTCTCATATATGTGCAAAAAATAAATAAATAAATAAATATTATTTATTTATCTAATTTTATTAGAAAATTTAATATTACTAAATAATAGACTGGCAATTAACTTATATATATTTAAACCATATAAATATATACACATACATATTAATAATTATTAAAATAAAAATAAAAATGTCATTATGCATATGAATATAAGTTATTAATATAAATATCAGTCCGCATAAGATTGCGACAGAAATTTCGCTTAGCTCGGTTGGCTAAGGTCCGTGTACGAATGGGATGCGGAACCCACGACGCGCATCCCTCTCCCCTTTATTTTTTTTAATTATTATTATTATTATTATTATTATTTTTTACATAACCATAATTAATGATCCAAATTCAAATGCCTCATATCCACTAAGGCAGGAGCACAAGTAGATAACTTTATTTACCTATAGATCACTTAAAGCAACAGAACTTAGTCTGAGAAATTTCCATAATACTTGACGAGTGCAACTTATTTTGATCTCTAATTAACCACTTAGCTAGAGACAATAAATTTATGCACCTACAACATATCTGAAGCAGAAACCTTTCATTTTATCTTTATAAAATGCACAAATTCTAGATGTATTTTCACCTAACCATATCATGTTCTCAACATATAACCACAGCTGCTAAAATATAGACGACCATAAGGATCAACACCCAATAGATCTGCCCTTCGAACTGACTTCTAAAATTTCATCCAGGGCTTATGCCTGCCTATGGCACACTCAAGGCAGAACCAGTCACCCTCAGGCAAGAACCATTAGCAACACCTACACACTTTGAATGATAGGCTGCAGGACAACCTTCACAGCATATTAAACTCCCATCCATCTTATAAAGACAACATTCATCACTATTCCAGTCAGTGGTGTCATCAACAATCTCGTCAGTTAAGCAAGAGCCACCTGACACGTCCATCCCAGCCCTGCTTTTCTTAAAAACCCCATGACTTGCATTTCGATCCAAGTCCAAGTCAAATTTAGATCCTGTAGATCTTCTATTCAACTCTGACCTAATGTCTTCCACCTCAATCTAATTATCACATAAATATCGCAGTATCTCAACTTTCACAGATACAAGCAGTTTATGGTAGTTAATTTTTAATAGCTTAAAGTGAATGAGATTCAACCCAGGTTTCAAATTAGAACCATGGATTAGAACGAATTCGACCATGAAAATGGGGCCATGTAACTAAGTCCACCAAATCCCAATTAAGACTCCTCAAGCAATTAGAACCAGATTCAGAACCTTCATTTGAAAGGTACTCCAAATGCTTTCTTAGAATTTGCAAAATGGAAAGATGAATGCAGTCAAATAATGAACTAAGAGAACTGTACTTCAGAGATGCTACAAATTCCTTCAACTCAAAGGGACTTAAGAACAATAATACACTAAATGATCTTAGACAAGAGTAAACTGAGAAAAAGTTAATTACTGAGATTCCATCCAAATCCAAATTCTGGGAAGAAGGTGGCAATTGCACCTTTGCTGGAAGAACCATAGCCCATTCAAGATATGAATTTACATGTTTCTCCTCAGTTACCATTGCAGAATCCTCCTTGATAACAGTAGGATCTACAATGACTGTTGTCACCATTATAGGTGAAGAATTCAAATAATCCACAAGTTTTCATCTGCCCTTTGCCTCCTCTGTCTACCATTCCCTTCTTGATGCACACTTCTCACATCATCTTTGTTCCCATAAATTACTTTAGCATCTATAAATGTTTCTGGTGTTAAATTCATTCTCTCTGCAATGTTTTCTTTTTATCCTCCTTCTTTGAATTGCCTCAATCCCTTTCTATCCATATTCCCATTTGCGCCTTCATTATCTCTCAAATCCCTAATAAACCTATCATTCAAATTAACATTCTGATTCATATCGAATTTCCCATTAGCCTCCACTAGGGTTTATACAATTGACGGTGATTAATAGGGATTTGAGATGGACACCGCCGGTGGAAAGTGAGGCGAAGGTAAAAGCAGAAAGACTCAAGGCTAGAAAGACAATAGACCAGGAGATTTCTAGGGTTGTGTTTCGTGAGCGGGATTGCAAAAAAAAAAATGGGGGGGAGGCGAAAACAGCTAACGCAGAAAAGAAGAAGGAAGAAGAAAAAGAAAAAAAAAGTTAGCTGAGTCATGATTCGAACCTGCAACCCCTTTATGCGGGTAACACAGTAGCTACCGTCTTAGCCACTCCAATACCTTGTGACGATTGGAGCAAACTATATATATATATATATATATAGGATTTCTAAATCATGTACAATTCCTTGCTCTAATACCACATATAAGAAATTTTCTAAGATCTAGTACATTAATTTAGAACACCATTCATAATTAAGCGAAAGCAAAATTGCGTCTGGAAGCGAAAACAAGTTGCATACCTCTTTACGCATTGAATCTCAAATTCTTCCGCGCCATTTTTCCAATCACTGAAAATAAAAATACTCGGATAATAGGTTAGAAGAGTTGAAAAATGGAGCTAAGTCTTCCTCTACTTGACCTTCCCACAAGACGGCTACGATGGGTATAACAACTAGGGTTGTCAAACATTATGAAGGCAGAAAAAGGGACCTAGTCTATTTATAATAATTTTAACAGGCCCACCCATCACAAGTCCATGTTAAAATAGGCTTACACTGACCGTCTTCCATATCGGCCCACAAAAGATGTCACAAGCCCATAACTCAATTGATCACATTTTAATTGGGCTTCCCCACAAATTAATAAACTATATTATTCAGTCCGTTTTATAAATAATTAAAATAGACTCATAATTAATATTAGCTCACATAAAAAAAATTCCAACAACATTACCACCCAATGAAATGTTCACAAGTAACCTGCAACAAAAAGAGCTCTAAAATCATAGTAAATAGATAATAAATAGCATCGCATTACACATTACGCTTTATCCTATTAACTCTAAAGATATAATCTCACTTTGAGAAAGCTTCAGCCTCGGTATCTCAAAATTTTCTTTTCCCAGTTTAGGTGAATTGGGAAAGAAATGTCAACGTTAGAACACTTAAACTCTTGCCCTATGAAGTTGGCACTCAACTATTCAGCTATTAGCCTGATGGCAGTATTTTAGAGATACTTAATCTTAAATAACTGTACAGTAGCATTATCAAAATTCATGGTGATAACAAGAAGAAAAATGTAAGTCAATAAGTAAATGTTTTTTTGGTGTTACAGCTTCTGTAGATGAGGAACGCCTGAAATGTTTGAGGAGATAGATTAAGCATATTTTTGGATAAATCACTGAAAAAATGAAAAGCATAACAAATTATTTTTGTCATGCCAAAATGAGAGAAGATTACTACATTGAAAAAAAAAGTCAGATATGTGAAAATATCATGTAATTGTACATATTCATAAACATATCATTTCATATATCAAAGTCATGTAAAAGTTGAAGATAAGTCATGAAGTTTGTTTCTGGCATCGGTATTTAGACTTTCCGACAAACCTGGTTTTGTCGGCTTGTCGCTTTAGTATATCTAGTTGTTAAGCATGAAGCATTATTACTTCTATTGAAAAATAAATATCATCTTTTCATACATTGTGTCTGCTAATATATTTTCTCTTTTTGTGATATATATATGGGTTTCTTTAGTCCATCATTTTTTCTGATAACTTTACATGTAAGTTTATCTTCATTTTCAACATGGGCATTAAAGTGAAACAAGAAAAATTTTCAATTTTGAAAGTAGCAACTGTAGATATATTAGATACTTTTTCTAAGCTCATCATGTTGTTTTGCTTTTATATGTCTTCTATGTTTCGTCTTAGGTTGTTGATGTATTTATTTGTACAAAAGAATTACAATATTCCAATTGATAAATATTATCAACCCAAAATATTGAAAAAAAAAACGGTATTCTCCAGCAAGGACCATATAATAGTAATCTGTATTGTTTTACACAACTGATGGCCATAATTTTATCACATGCACAAAGACAGAGAGACGACGATAAAGCTAAAAAGAACCAAAAGTTCATGCTTGGATTTCAACAATCACTTAAATAATTGTGATGTTACTAGAAAGCTTATTTGTTGGTATGTTTCCACTTAATTGATTCAAGCTCAGATCCCTGTAAATAAACTCTGAAAAGATATTAGACAAACAAATGATTGAACGAAATACTGTTTAATTTGGCGAAGCACAAGACCATTGTTCTTGTGTGAAGATTGTGCCTTAGAAGCTGCTGAAATTGCTGTTGAATATGTCAAAGATATTATTGAAAGTGTTCAGATTTAAAATCCATGATTTTATGAGTTGTTTTGATTTTTCTAGTTGTTATTATTAGTGGCTAAAATTTAGCTAATTAGTTACTATTATTTCTCATTTTCTATTGCAAATTCATCTATTTAAGCATGTTTCAATCAATGAAATTATCAGTCTTCTACTTCCAAATAAATTTCAGTTCTATACTATTTCAACAACCATCATATTGGTATAAGAGCTAAATTCTTAAAGGGACTTGAGAGTGAGTTGAGTGAAACCCACCATAAAAACATAAATACCTTGCTTCATTCCATGTATGGATTCTGAAACACCATTCACAGCTCTAGCACCAGCTGTGTTTAATGATGAAAATTTTCATATTTGGGCAGCCAGAATGGAGGCACACCTAGAGGCAAATGACCTTTGGGAAGCTGTAGAGGAGGACTACGAAGTTCTTCCATTGCTAGCAAATCCAACAATGGTACAGATTAAAAATCATAAGGAGAAGAAAGCAAAAAAGTCAAAGCAAGAGTTTCTTTGTTTGCAGTCGTCTCACCATAAATTTTTACTAGAATCATGAATTTGAAATGAGCATTTGAAACTTGGAATTTCCGCAAAAGCGAATATGAAGGAGATGAAAGAATCAAAGGAATGCAAATGTTGAATCTGGTTAGAGAATTTGAAATGCAAAAAATGAAGGAATCTGAGACAATTAAAGAGTATGTAGATAAGCTTCTCAACATTGTCAACAAAGTAAGGTTACTTGGTTTTGAATTTTCTAACTATAGAATTGTTAAGAAAATACTTGTAACTATTCCTGAAAGATTTGAAGCTACTATTTCTACCTTGGAAAATACTAAAGATCTGTCAAAAGTTACTTTGGCAGACTTATTGAATGCTTTGCAGGCTCAGGAACAAAGAAGATTAATGAGGGCTGAAGGTTTTGTAGAAGAGGCATTGCGGGTTGAGTTGCAAGTCAACCAAGAAAGAAAAAGCAAGGAGAAGAAATTCAAAAAATGGAATTTTAATTCATAACATGCAACCAGTATCACCAACAATAGTATTAGAGTAAAAAACAAAGAATTTCCTCCTTACAAGCATTGTGGAAAAAAAGGTCATCCTCCTTTTAAGTGTTAGATAAGACCTGATGTCATGTGTGAAAAGTGTAATGAGTTGGGGCATCATGAGAAAATTTGTAAAAGCAACTTGCAACAAAAGAATGAGGCTAAAGTTGCTAACCTACAAGAGGAAGAACAATTGTTCGTAGCAACCTGTTTTACTAGCAGCAGCTCAAGTGAATGTTGGCTAGTGGATAGCAGATGTACCAATCATATCACTAGTGATCTAGAACTTTTAAGAGATCTGGACAAATCACAAGTATCAAAAGTCATAATTGGTAATGGTGATTACATCACAGTCAAGTGAAAAGGAACCAAAGCCATTGAAAGTTGTACAGGTATAAAACTAATTTCTGATGTTATGTGTGTACCTGACATTGATCAAAACTTGCAAAGTGTTGGGCAGTTAGTTGAAAAGGGATTTTCAATCATCTTTAAGAAGAAGCAATGTTTGATTAAACATGCAAATAATGATGAAGTATTTCAAATCAAAATGAGAGACAAAAGCTTCTCACTTGATCCAATGGAGGGGAAACAAACAGCTTATCCAGTCATAAAAAATAATGCAAAAATCTGGTATAAGAGGCTAGGTCATTTTCATCATACAGTAGTGGTAAGTATGCAAAGAAAGATGTTGGTCCATGGCTTACCTCACTTGGAATTAGAATTACCAGGTTGCAAGGGTTGTCAATATGGCAAACAAGTAAGACTTCCATTCCAAAAATCTGCATGGAGAGCAACAAAAAAGCTGCAACTCATCCACACTGATCTTGCTGGACCTCAAAAAACTCCTTCACTAAAAGGGAGTAAATATTATATAATCTTTATTAATGACTTCACTCGCATGTGTTGGATTTATTTTCTCAAATTTAAATATGAAGTTGTAAGCATTTTTTGGAGATTTAAGCAATGGATTGAAAACCAAAGTGGTTGTACCATTCAAATGTTGAGGTCTGATAATGGCAAGGAGTATACTTCAGACCAATTTAATCAGTTTTGTAATGAAGCTGGCATTGAGCATCAATTGACAGCCCCATACACTCCACAACAAAATGAAGTCAGTGAAAGGAAGAATAGAACCATTTTTGAGATGGCAAGATGTTTGATGCATGAGAAAAGTTTGCCTAAGGAGTACTGGGCAGAAGCAACAAACACAACTGTGTTCTTGTTAAATAGGCTTCCTACAAAAGCTATAAATGGGAAGACTCCTTTTAAGGCATGGTATGGGTTCAAACCTAATATGAAAAATCTAAAAATATTTGGTTGTTTGTGTTTTACTCACGTGCCACAAATCAAGAGGGACAAACTTGACAAGAAGGTTGAACTTGGCATTTTTATAGGCTATAACACTTTCTCCAAAGCCTATAGAATTTTTTAGCCTCAATCTAGAAAGATTCTAATCAGCAGAAATGTAGTGTTCATGCAAGATGTAGGATGGGATTGAAATTCAAAAAATGAAAAAGCAAAAGCTTATGTCAATTTACAGCCCAATGAAAATGATGTTGATGACCAACCTATTAGAGGAACCAAATCACTTGTAGACATCTATACCCGATGCAATGTAGCTGTAATAGAACCAGCTGGAGTTCAAGAAGCAATGCAAGACAAAAAATGGCTTTCAGCCATAGAAGAAGAGCAAAGCATGATTAAGAAGAATCACATATGGCAATTTGTACAAAGGCCTTCAGATGGAAAGGTCATTGGAGTTAAATGGGTTTTCAGAACAAAATTCAATGTTGATGGGTTAGTGAACAAGTACAAGTTCAGACTTGTTGTTAAAGGATATGTATAAGTCTTTGGTGTGGATTTTTCAGAGACTTTTGCTCCAGTGGCCAGACTTGATACAATCATATTGCTTCTTGTTGTAGCAACGCAACAGTGCTGTAAAGTATTCTAGTTAGATGTAAAGTCTGCTTTTTTAAATGGCTTCTTAAAAAAGGAAATATTTGTAGAGCAACCTAATGGCTTTGTTGTGCAAGGCCAAGAAGACAAAGTTTATCTACTAAAGAAAGCTTTATATGGCCTTAAATAGGCTCTAGGAGCCTGGTACAGTCGGATAGATGATCACTTGATTAGCTTAGGCTTTAATAAAAGCTTAAGCGAGACAACTCTCTATGTAAAAAATGAAGGCATTAACATTATCGTTATTTCTATTTATGTTGATGATCTTTTGGTCACAGGAAACAATCAAGAGCTTATTGATGAGTTCAAGTCTAAAATGTTTAAGCAATTTGAGATGACAAACTTAGGATTGTTGACCTATTTTTTAGGTTTAGAAGTAAGGCAGTAAAGGAATTAGATTTTCATCAGTCAAAGAAAATATGTCAAGGAAATTTTGAAGAAATTTCATATGCAGAGTTGTAAGGCTATAGAAACTCTTATGCAAACAAAAGTGAAGTTTTGCAAAGATGATGGATCTGCCAAAATGGATGAGAATCTTTACAAAAGCTTGATTGATTGTCTCATGTATCTCACAGCTTCTAGGCTTGATATAATACAAGCAGTAAGTCTTCTCTCCAGGTTCATCCATTGTGCAAGTGAAGAACACATGCAGGCTGCCAAAAGAATTCTCAAATATGTTAAAGGAACTATTGATTATGACATCAAGTATGCTAAAACTGATCAGTTTTAGCTTATCAATTTTTCTGACAGTGATTGGGCAGGTTCTGATGATGATATGAAGAGCACAACTGGCTTTTGTTTTAGCCTTGGTTCAGGTGTGATCAGTTGGTGTTCAAAGAAGCAAGAAATTGTTGCTCAAAGTACAGTAGAAGCTGAATTTATTGTTGCAACAGCTGCAGCAAATCAAGCCATCTAGTTGAGAAAAATACTTCAAGATTTGTGTTTGAAGCAATAAGAATCAACACAAATATTTGTTGATAATCAGGCCACCATTTCAATTTCCTCTAATCCAGTGTTTCACCGCAAGATAAAAACATTTTAAGATCAAGTTTTACTTTCTTAGAGAAATTCAACAAGAAGGTGAAGTCAAATTGATTTATTGTAAATCAAAAGATCAGATAACTGATGAATTCACCAAAACATTGCCCAAAATCAAGTTTGAAGAACTGAAAATAAAGATGAGGATTTGTAGATTCAAAGGCAAGGAAGAGTGTGAAGGTTGTGCCTTAGAAGCTGCTGAATTACTGTTGAATATGTCAAAGATATTGTTGAAAGTGTCCAGATTTAAAATCGATGATTTTATGAGTTGTTTTGATTTTTCTAGTTGTTATTATTAGTGGCTAAAGTTTAGCTAATTAGTTGCTATTATTTCTCATTTTCTGTTGTAAATTCATATATTTAAGCATGTTTCAGTCAACGAAATTATCATTCTTTTGCTTCTATACTATTTCAACAACCATCAGTACTACCCAGATTTGTTTTTTTCACATAAATATATCATCTATTATTTTAGGTTTACAGTTATAACATCTACACATTGATTAGTTCTTTAAATATTATATGGGCGGTGCATGTTGAAAGTTAAATGTTTAAAGTGTGTTTTTGAAATTTTTTCAAGGGCTGCATGGTTCTGTTGTGTGTATCTTTACGTAGTATAACAACAAGACTTTTTTTTTATATATATATTATTTGCTATGCAAGACCTGTTTTTCTATGTTACTCTTTCTTATTACACTTCAAGTTTGTAAATCTTTGAAAATGTTCTACACTTTTTTGCTTATAACCCTTTTTTTTCTATTTGGTAGTTATTTTCAATCTTTATTCTATGCAAATATTATGTTTTTTATGTTTCATTTGTATATTTTATTTATTTATTGAACTTCACATTGAATATTGATAGTAGCCAGGAAAAAATGATGCCCCCAACAAATCTAATCTATTTATGGAGTCTACATTTCATATTTTTTTTATTTTTAAAACTATTTTGATTTTATTAATAGATTTTGAGGTTTGTTTACGTTTTTTTCCCCTTTGGTTTCTTTATAGACTACTAATGTTTTCCTCTCTTTTTTTCCCCCTTTCGTCAGATCTTTAGCCTATACTGTTCTGCTTTGTTCTGCTTGAGTTTTTTTCTTTTTTTTTTTTTTTATTGAAGTTATTTAATTTATTTGTTTAATGATAGTTTGTCATTGTATTTTGCGTTTAGTTTGATGTTTTGTGGCTTTTCTGCCTATAATTTTTTTGCTTTGTACGAAAAATTTTTTAATGGTTAAAAAATTAGAGTTTTTAATTTATTTTTTCCAATTCTTTAACATGCAGTATGAATGACTTCGTGATATTACTTAATTGTGGTGGGTTTTTCGATGGCAAAATATATGTGGGTGATGATGTTCAACCCTTTGATAATATGGATCTAAATAAAATACGTTGGTTTTATTTTGAGTCATTTGTTAAGTATTTAGGGTATTCAAAGATTCTAAAGATTGCATTGGTAGAGTCTTAAGATCTTCAAAAGTTTTGTTTCTTTCATGATGATACTGGTGTTAGGAGAATGCTCAACTTTATTCATCCAAAGTACTGTACTATTATTGTGTATATTGAAGTTGAATGTATTCAAGAGTTGGTTGAACAAAATTATATCATAGAGGAAATAGAAATGACGTTGGTGGAGATACAACAAGTAATGATGCTAAAAATGCAATTGATGGGATTATGAAAAGGAATAGAGTTGTGCGTAATTATCAACTACTTTTTAATTTGGATTGTACTTTAACATATTTAATGCAGTTTGTATTATATCTAATAAACTATGTATGTGATATTTATTATAATATTTTAAATAGTACCTTTGCATATTATTTATAGTTGTCTTTAAAATATGTTAGGCTTTGTTTAAATATTTTATAATGTCAAATAACATTTTTAAATGTGTTATTCCCAAAAATTTTATGGTTTGGTGAATTATAATTAAGACTTTTTTTTCTTTATTGGTTTGGCTTGTATCCGTAACGACCAATTTTTTTTTGTTTTTGTTAAAATATTACTATATTATCTACGTAAATAATATTTTAAGAATTAAATAAAAACCTCTGTTTTTTTATATGTCGATTATTATTTTCCATATATTATTAACATTACTTTTATATTTATTTTCTTATTCATATACTAATTTATATATTCAAATGGTTACTATCAACATACTGTAGGAAATAAGCTTGAACTAAGTACTTCGTCAACTAAATTCACCCCATGCCAGATTCGAAGTGAAAAAGAATAAAACTAATGCTTTCATATAGAATGTTTATTATGAATATAAAGATAACACAGGTCAAATAATTTATTTCAGTGCAAGCAAAGTCAATCATGAAAGCATTGCCGATGTTAAATGTGCAACAACTATAGTGGCTTTAGATCATCTAAGATGTATTTTCAATTTAAACATTATTGACTACAATTACGGAGAAATATTACTTTATAAATTACATTGTAATCACTTAGAAGAGAAACAAAATCACTTAAAGAATACTTATGAAATTCCAAAAAAAAATTAGTACTTTTAGATAAAACTTGATAATCTATTGTTTTATAATTTCATCTTTCAACTTTTTGTTACTACTTATGTGTAGGTTTATACAATTCCGTATAATATATATTTTTAGTACAAGCATTATTCTTTTATATTTCAGTTATGTATATTCCACAATCTTATGTATATAAATTAATAAAAAAAATATATTATGTTGATGTATTTATTCCATTTCCAATATTTTTCAGAAATTCATTATAAAAAATTACTAAAACTTGATTTTTTTTACCATGTCATATATAAATTATAATTTTAAAAAAACTAATCATGATGATTAGTGTAATATCCCTATTCACATTCATTGGCATTATCATATGATCATATTCGTTGCATAAATGATATGAAATCTCACATGAACATATGCATTGGATAAATGATCATTTAGATACGTGAATTGGATAACCACGACTATAACACATGCACCGTTGTATTTGGGACACTTGAACATATATGTAGTGTTTGTATAGTTGCATGACAAATTGTTTTATGTTGTGTGCTTGTTATAGCATCATAAATAATGGTGTTATAGAGCTTATTTTAAAGTATAAGGAGCATCTAGGAATTA
>CATIWR010100907.1:0-65867 GCA_949677035.1 Omphalea diandra | reverse complement strand
TGAACAAAAAAACTATACTCAAATTAGGAAAATTTTTGGATTTTTTAAATATAGAAACTCATCAAGCCCACAACACCCATTGTTGCACTTACCTTACTTTCCTCATCAAACCTTCTAACGCTAACTCCACTCATACTACACCACTATCAAATGTCTCTACAATCGAGACCATTATCTTTCCTAATGTCTCTACAATCTAGACCATTATCTTTCATTTTCCATCACCACATCTTATAATTTCACTGTCTAAAATTCCATCCTTCTCAACACCAACAAAATTCTCATTGTCAAAACTTACTGCTAAGCAAAGACAAAAAAAACCAATAACAACAGATCCAACATTAGTGAGGAGACAATGATGAGATTAAAGATTGGTAATCATAGAGTTTCACTATCAAGGAAAATAAGGCTGAAAAGGACAAAACAATGGTCAAGAGATGAGAACAGAGATTGAAAAGCAAGGAAGGCTAAGAAAAGATCTATTATGTTAAAGTAATTGAAGCACATATAGAAAATTAAAATGAGACAATAACAGTTTAGTGAGGAAACAAATAAAGAAAATAAGAAAAAAGAATAAGAGTACTTTAATCTAATTAAAATATGAGTCCATTGCTTCACTTGTCTATAGTGCATTATTTATAAACGCAGTTGTTAATATCACTAATTTATGTTTACTTGATTATAAATGAAACTACAAGGCTTTATAAGTTAAAAATAAAAGATCAAATATTAAATTGATTTAAATTCAAAGTGAGGCGTTAAAATGACCAATAATAAATAGTTCAGGAAATAATTTATGCATTTCAACGAGAAAAGAGAAAGGAAGAAAATGCGAACAAGGGCCAAGGAAAGAGAGAAAGGGATGGGGTATATATATATCGTAAATGGCATGAGGATGGTGGTCGGAATCCGACAACAATTGGCCGAATTTATTTATTTTCTTTTTTCTCTTGCAAGAACTTGAAAAACTATTTATGCTTTTTTTTAATAAGGTTGTTGAGAGAAGAATTTTTCAGGAAATGTGGACATATTAATTAAGTTGACGATATGATAACACACACACACACACATATATATATACACCAATAGCCAAATTATTTATTATTATTAAGGCAAATATAAGTAGGGGTGAGTAAAAACGGGATCATACTGAAAAAAATCGATTGAATCAATTCAATTTAGTCAATTCAGCTTGATTTTTATTTTAAAAAACTTTCAATCTTCAATTCAATTTTTTATATAAAAACTGAACAAATCAAAATTATTAATAAATCAAATCAATTTAAAATCGAACTAAATTTAAAATACATATAATTTAGTTAAATTGAATTAAACTAAACTAAAATTTTATAGATTTGATTCAGTTCAATTTGTATATGTAAAATTCAGTTTAATTGGATTGGATGATTTTTTAAAAATTTTTGATTTGATTTGATTTGTAATATATAAAATTAATTTTATTTGATTTCTTAAAAAAATTAAACTGAATAAATCGAACGACATTTTATATATCACACTCATCAGTGTACCGTTGGGTTATATTTATAGTGATATCACTTTTCACTATGTATTTTTTTAAAACGAATTAATATATAATTTTCATGTTCGATGTTTATTTTTTATATTTTGTGAATTAAGTTTTAAATTTTTTTGTTAATTTTTATATTTATACTTTTATTTTAAACATTTAAATATAACTCTAGTAATAATAATAATAATAATGATCAAACATTTAAATATAACTCTAGTAATTTTAATTTTTAAATATATAATACTGTACATATGATCAATTTTTCTACAAATAATAAATAAATCCAAATATGACCTAAAAAGCTAAATTAGTATCGACTAGCTGTAATTAAACCCATTTCTCTTATTATTATTGTTTGCTAGGGGCAACCAACAACTGGGACAGGGAACCGTCCAGTGTATCCATAACCAGAAGCCGTGGGGAGTGGGTCCACTGACATGACCGCCGCGTGGCGTGTCCGAAGCACTCATAAACGGCGCATGATCGGATTTCAGTTTTGGTTTGGAGGAAAATTTGTAGGAATCTTTTATTATATATCTGATATGTATTATTATTTATTTAAAATTTATTAAATTTAATATTAAATATAAATTATCTAATTATAATTATTTATTTTATATGTGATTATATATAAATTATCTAATTATAATTATTTATTTTATACGTGATTATATATGTCAAATTTAATAAATTTTAAATAAATAATATTATATATCATATATATAATGAAAAATTTATAATTTTAGTTGACGAACTGAGTTTATCGAAACATTTCTTGATTTGGAGGGTTCAACTCTGTAATGGGGTCTGGGAAACATAGCTGTAGCTAACTAACTAGCATTCAAAATTAAATAGCAAGTATATGGATGGAATACAAAATTTTTCTTCTAATTTTTCCTTTTTCTCCTTTAATTTTTAGTTTAGAGAAATTAATAGAGTTCATTATTTTGAACTCTTTGATATTTGTTATATTTAATTAACTTATTTCTCACTTTTCAATATTATT
Organism: Omphalea diandra; assembly: GCA_949677035.1. Taxonomy (NCBI): domain Eukaryota; kingdom Viridiplantae; phylum Streptophyta; class Magnoliopsida; order Malpighiales; family Euphorbiaceae; genus Omphalea; species Omphalea diandra. The sequence continues at coordinate 63,330 of CATIWR010100907.1, read as the reverse complement.
CTAAGTCATTCCTCATATTTATCTCTTTATATAAAAAGTCCTTTCAATATTAAAAATATCATTTTTTTTGTTAGTTAAAGAAAATATGATAAAAAAATGAGTTTTGTTTTTTTATTGATTAATTACTTTAAACCTCGTAATGTTTGTCATAATTAATTAAGTTATTCATTATTTTTCAATATTATACTAAGTCATCTCGCATATTTGTCTTATTATATTAAAAAGTTTTTTTTGGCATTTATATGAATTTAATAGAAAAAAAATTTTAATGTCAGAAAAACTTTTTAGTATAATAGGACTTAATATAATATTAAGTGACGACTTATACGTGAGGGACACACATGAGTGATGACTTAATATAATATTAAAAATGAAGAATAATTTAAATAAATATAACGAACATTAAGGGGTTCAAAGTAATGAGCTCAAATTAGCAATGACAACAAGATTTTCAAGATATGCATTTCTAGTTTTTTAATATTTATTATTTATATTTCCTAAATCAAAGTTATTGACTTGCCTATTTTATTATCACCTAAAAAGATGAAGATCAAAGATTGGGGTTTGAAAATAAAAAGAAATTGAAATTTAATCGATTAAAAAATCTATTTTAAACAGTCAATAATTATGTATTTGGTGATTCAAAATTACTCAATTATGCTAGATTTTTTTTGAACAATTAGATTCGTTTTTAAGATTCAAAGATTTTTAATAAAAATTATTATTTTAATAAAATAAAATAAATATATAAATCCTATAAAATAAAATATGAAATATATATTATTTAATTTGATTATGATTAGTTTGAATATTTTCAATTCAATCCAATTATAAGATGAAAAATAGACCTAGATGAAAAATAGAACTATCTCAAATCTCTAAAATCAAAATGATTCAATCTTTTATACTTACAATGTCAAAAGTTGAATATTTTAACTTTAAGTTAATTCAATTTTTAGTTTAAATCAATTTTTTAAAATATTCATGCATAATCATAATCTCTCAAATATTAATTGATTTTCAATGTTAATCTATTTCTATTGTGGCTATTCCAAAATGTTATATGTTAAAAATATAAGGCGCTATAAGTTTATGCAAAATCCAACATAGATTTAAAAAAAAAAAAACGTAAACAACTACAATAGTTACAAAACAAAAAATAGAAATAACATAAATAATAAGGAACAATAGTAGAATCAAAAGATTTGAGACTGATGTTAATACAGTGTCCTTAAAATATATTCGCCCTCTTACTTTTGAAAGTACTCGAGGATACTAGACGTTTGTCTCTCAAGATAAAGTGAATTATGTAGGAACTATACACTAACAACTATTGCCTAAATGAACTAAAGTGCGTGTTGCTCTATCATAGGAAGGAAAAAGAAAATAGGTATTTTTCAATATATGTGTGCTAAATGATATATTTTGTTTTATGGCAAAACATATAGGGAAAGAAACTGTCAAGTTTAATGTTCATTAAGCACCATTACACTTTGTGAAACTCTTAATCATGAAACTGTTGTAATAAACAACCACTAAATCCATTAAGCCACCATTAAACTTGTGTAATTCTTAGCCATAAAAGCCATGGAATAGGTACTATAACCTCAATTAACATTGTAATTATTATCTCAAAATTTTACCAGTCACAAACCTTAGAATTCATGAAAGAATAAGAGAAAAAAAGAAAAAAATCACACTATAAATTTCTTGACACCAACATCCTTAAATTTGTATTTGCATTTGAAGGATTCTCATAATCATTTGGCAGTCTTTATAGCATTATACACATTGTATAGTGGTCATGCAACCATTCATGATTTAATTCTTGCATAAAATTAGAAAAATGTCATGTGTCATATGCAATTTTGACTTGAATATCTTACTCATGCTTCTTAAGATTAGGAGCATCCTCGATTAAAAATCATTCAAAGTCTAAAATGGTCAAATAGAACATCTTTTGCTACTACTCTTAAAGTTTAAGCTATTGAACTTTTCAAGTTTTTTTTTTTATGGTTTACTGAAGTCAAAACTAGCACAATTGAAGCATGTATTTTGCCACAAAGGATGAACTTTGTGTTCTAATAGTAGAAATCACAACATTTTTAATTTTTGAAATAATAAAATTAGATGTTAGAATCACCAAAATGGCTTATATTTTACTAAAAAGAAGCTCATGCCAAATAATTATTTTAATTTAGTTCTTTAAGTCCTCTACAATCTAGAATATATATATATATATATATATATATCATAAGATTTTACAACATAACAAAAATACTCTTTAAAATATAATTATGCATATATAAAAATGTAAATAAATTCTTATACAAATCAAATTCTTCATATAAATATCAATAAAATATTACACTCATTTAATAAACATAAACTTTATTAAAAAAATCATAAGAGACCATATTCATAAAGAGATTCAAAGATGTTTTACACATTTAATTCATAGAAGAAAAATTTGTATTCATTGCAAACATTAGAGATAAGATATGTGATCTATAGAACTTCCTACCTAAGTGACTTATTTATTTAAAAAAAAAAAGAGTGATAATAGAACTCTCTATTTGTATAATAAATAATTAAATTAACTAAATTCACATTAATTAATAGATAAATTGATTTAAATAATACAAACAATTAAATTCACCACAAATAAGCAAGAAACTTTACCAAAAAATTAAGAAGTAACATTCACTATATAATGCATGGTTTGAACTTATAACAAAACAATTGTGTAAAGATTCAAACAATATCTTATGAGAAGACTAGCCAATTAATAACCTTGCCCTAGAATTATTAGTAGTAAACTAAGATCGTATGTGTTGTCATCAACCATGAATTTATATATTAAAGCTTTAAATCAATTATAAGGCTCCAAGTCAAGGCCACACGGGATGGTTCATGAGTAGTGGAGCCGATACAAGTCGTGAAGCAAGTGACTAGTGATCATAGGTGTCGAACGCTACAGAGGAAAAACGAAGAAAAGTGAAATTATTCTTTAGTTTGCTTTAAAAAAACATACTATTTTTTGCTAACATAAATGGGTTAGGCTATAAAATTTTGAATTTTTCACTTCAAAAGCCCATTACAATTACCAAGCCCGTAGATATAAAAGCCCAGTTTGTTTGTTTCCTGAAATCGTTAAACTTGTGGGTAAGATTGAAATCTTACTGATTTTACTACGTTGCAGCACGATTTCAGTCGATTTTATATTAAAAGCGATTTTGTGTACTCGTTAGATCATTCATGTGATTTTGGCTTGTAAGATCGTACGAGTCAGATCGCGATTTTGACAACCATGGTAGAAATAAAAGTACAATTAAAAGATCTAAGGCCTGTGTTAGATACAGTATCCTTAAAATGGATTTGCCTTCTCACTATCGGAAGCACTTAAGGATACCATACATCTGTGTTTCAGGACACAATAGAGCATGTAAAAAACTATGCATCAATAGTTGTTGCCTAAATAAACTAAATTGTGTAACTCTATCACAAAAAGGAAAAAGAAGTAAGATGTTTTTCAGTGTGCATTCGTATGTGCTAAAGGAGATGTCTCCTTTCATAGTAGAGCATATGAGAAAAGAAACTATTAAATTTAGTATCCATTAAGCACCACTACAACTTGTGTAATTCTTAGATATGAAACTATTGCAAGAAATAATCACTTTCATTAAGCCACCATTAAACTTGTGTAACTCTCAACCATAAAAGCCATAAAACATCTATAATAACCTCTATTAACATTGTAATTACTATCTGAAAATTCTAATAGTTACAAATCTTAGAATTTAGGAAAGAAAAAGAGGAAAAAATTTTCAAAGCCAAACTGATACGAGTTAGCTTAAAATGATCTAACATTCATGTACTAGGTCGTGCGCTTGCACATTGAACCCCACACGCAAAAGTGAACCTTTTAAGCTATTTTCTTATTATTGTTTTATTGAGCATCTAAATACATTTTTCTTATTAATTTGGTCTTTTTCTAATGTGGGATAACCTACTTTTTAATTTTTATTCCTTAGTAAAAGCTCATCTTAAATTTAAAATTCTTATTTACCCATTAATCATTTTTTAATATATAAATATACCAATTCATAGTCCACATGTAAGGTAACATAAATTTGAATTGATTTTTTCACAATTGAATAGTGAAATTCACTCAAAATAAAACCTCAAAATGTCTAGTTAATACAAATTTATATAACAATTTCCAATATCGTATCACTTTCACCTCAATTGCATCCATTCATTTACTACGTCTATTCAATCTACGCATTTCTGCTCAACATTTTATAGTGCCAAATCTAAACTTAAGAAATTTGTTGTGTATTATGCATGACATTATCATTTGGCTTAATAATTTATTTCTTTGAAAAAAAGCACGAATTATTGATTATATAACTCAACGTTGAGAATACACTGAGTGTTATAAAAAGTTATTCTTATCTACATTTTTTAGATTATATAGTAAAAAAAAATTATACTTTAATTCAATGTATTTTTCCTTTTGTATTGATCTGAATAATTTACATCAAATTTAATAAATTTATAAAATAATTATTTTTTTCATTATCTCTCGACATATTCAATAAATATCATTAAAAAAGTAGCATATTCTCTTATTACTTAACATCTATTGATCAATAAAATTAATTCATGTGATGAATACATTTGTAATGGACCCCAATATACATCCTATCCAATTTGAATATAAAACATAATTATTTTTTAAAAAATAAATTTATCTATATAAAGCCATTTAACCTGAATTGATGATAGTGGCAGCCTAAAGAACACCTTTCGGTGTTATATATAGACAATATAGAGACGGAAGTTGCTTTTTTCCATATGTCTTTCAATGTTTCTTCTTGTTAACATCTCACATCTTATTCAATGGGAGGACAATTTCATTTTACCATAATAATTCATAGGAAGCCATAACTCTTCTTGTAGATATTAGCATATCGATTTGCAGGAAGGAAGGCGCCATAACTGTTGTTGTAATTCCATGAGGCTTTTGTGGGCCCGTGAAGGATGGCGGGAAACTCGGCCATTGTTACGTAGTAACCCACATGCACGCCCACGCGCCGTTCTGATCTGACATATCGGAAATCTGACGTCGTCAAAGGGTAATTTTAGGTTTCTGATTGGTGGTTGGTACCTGGGAAGTTGTAAGAGAGAGAGAGAGACCACACCAAGTGAAGGTTTGAATAGCCGGCTAATTATTCAAGGTAAAAAACTTTAGCTGTTCTATGCTTCAGGATGCTAATAAGATAAGAATATGTATATTAAATTAGATATAAATATTTTTTATTTACAAAATATAATAATAAAATTTTTAAATAATTATAGGTACTTATTTCAAGGGTTATTATATTACTAAATAAATATATAAAATAGTTTGATACATTTTAAATCTTTATCTCAAATAAATAATTAATCAATAAAAGGTAATTAATTCTCTAAAACTGAATGTGAGATCAAAATTATTAGTCAGAATTTGCATGCTGCATGGTATAATTATAATTGTAAATTTTAAATAAATTTAATATTTATTTTTATTAAATAATTATTAATTAGTAATAATGATGAAAATTAATATATAAATAATAATTAAAATTTATTATTATTTTATAAAAATTTTCTTGTTAACTAAATAAAATCATAATTAAATCATTATAATAAATTTTAGTAATAATACAATTTTTTTGTAGTTTAAAATTGAATTTAAGACCGAAATTATATATCTATATATATTAATTTAAACAGTAATAGTAATCTAATTAAAAAACAATGACAAACGAAAGAAAAATAATAGACAAATTGTTTTTTTCTTTAAAAAAAATAAAAAAAAGATTAAAGAGGTAGGGAGTTTCTATTTTTATGATAGAAGCAGGCTATCGAATTTTCGGTGCTCAGTGGCCTCATAACTTCATTTTCTCTGTAAATTTTATAAAGAAAGTGAAAAAGAAAAAAGACGAGTCAGCAAAAACATGGCCTCTTACTTATGATTTGCTCCTGTTGCTATTAGTTTGTATGTGCAATCTTCATATATAAAGTGTATTTTATTTTTTTATATCTTTCAATTTAAACATAAATTCAAAGTATACAATAAACAAAAAATAATCATAAAATTTCTTGCTATAAAAACTAAAAAAATAGAATTTTCCATGATCCACATAGGATTAATCTTATACTCAAAAGGATATAAAAAAAAAACATAGCTTAAATGAAAAAAAAAAAATCTAGCATATGCTTTTACAACAAGATAATATTTCTCTTGTCTAAGGACCATTCTCTCCTTTTATACATATGAATTGCTTTAAAACTTAAAATAATAATGATAACTTGTATATACATATCCTGGTTGAATGCACCTAAGGTCTAGAATTTAGGTTAACAAGCTTGAAAAGTGATTGATTGATGTGTTGGATTAATAAGATGGTCAATATAAGTTGGGTTGAAACGGCACCAAGTTCTTAGTTCGAATGTACAGTGACATGAAATTTATCATGGTTATGTCACTTGCCACCAAAAACTTTTACCTAATAAATCAATTTAATTTGGGTTTTTTATGTTTTATGTTAAGCAATCATTTTCAAAGATTTTATAGTCGTTGTAATGAAAAAGCTTGCAATTAATGAAAATGACATGATTCTGTTTTTGAGCTAATTGTCATTGCTGCATTAGGGCAATCTTATGTATTTAACTATTGATAAAAATTGTTCAAATTATTATAGCATGTTGCCACTTTATTCTATTCAATGTAAATTATTAGATTAGGATAATATTACTGTACAAACAAAAAAAATATATTTTTTGATATACTTAGAGTGTCAAATTATTCACCTATATGATTTCACATTATTTTGAATCTTATCTTCTTTCTTTTTTTTTTTTTTAAGTTTAGATTTGACCATTTTAGACTGCAAGTGAATTTGAATTATCTATGTAGTTGAGTTGCTTAAAAGATTTCAGATTATTTTTTTTAAAAAAAAAATAGCTCAAATTAAATCAAACAGCTAATAATTATAATTTAAAAATTAAATATTTTAATAATTTAACTTAAGTTAAATTATTTCAATCAAATCTTAATGAACTATATTTAATTAGTTAGGATTGGATCATATTTGACAAAGAAATTTTCATATTATTTTAATTTTTTTAAAATTCGAATTGTTTTCCCAAATTAATTCAGATTAATTTTTCAAAAAGTTATATTTGAATTTTCAAATCGGATCAACAATTGCTATCTTTAAATTTACTAAAAAAACAAACTAACACCGATTAGTAATGTGTTATATGTGCATGGCAATTGGAATATGCTTATTATATGGACATGTATAGCCAGCCACTTATTAGTTAAAGTCTAGGTGAAGCTATTATTTTTCACTTGCGTATTTAAGTGGCCATTTGAAGCTTGAAGCAATGGAATGGAAAGGTAGAGGTTTACAACTTACAAGATATAATTTGGCTAGGTGGGAAATATAAATTGGGAACAAGTCCAGAGAGGATGAAGGCTACTTCCATTATCAACCCACTATGGGCCCTTCTCTCGCACACCACTCCCTCTCCATCTCCCTCTACTTTTTATTACTAACCTACAATCTTCCTACTTGCATACACTTACACATGACCTTATGCCACAACTAAAGGCAAATGGGGCCTCCCCTTTCTCTTTCTTCTTTCTTCTGTCACTTTCTAAATGTGGTTTGATCACCAGCAAACTACCCTTTAATTTATTGGTTGCCTATAAATTTTTCTTGGTGTTTTTGGGGTTTGGATTAGTTGATTAAATCCCTAAAGCCCCCAAGCACACAGTGCACTTATCTCTTAGGGGTGCACCGTGGCTAGATAAATTGCATGATTAAACCATCCTCATTAATATCGTCAAATTATTACTTACTTTTGAACTAGTGTATTCTTTTGTCGTTATATTTCTTTTTTTATTACCGGTCAATTGCTTTCGGGAAAATAATCATTTAATTATTGAACAAAAAGGCATCATTTTATTTCGATGTTGACGGCCTTGATACTATAATTTGAATAATCATTTGATAATTGAACGAAGCGACATGAAGATTTTCAAGCCAAATTGCAAGATTTCTTACTAAATAAACCAAGGTTAAGAAAGGGTTTTTTTTTTTGACTTGTGAACAACTCCTCCCAACTTGATTATTTATGATTTATGTAGACTTAAAGTCATATCCCCATCAATTACTCCAAAACCCTAGTTGTCTTTCTCTTCTCTCTTTTTTACAAAATTTCTTTTGCTTTGCTCATCTCTAAGAATATCATGGACTCAATCACTAATGGTAGTCCATGATTTCATTAATTTTTTTAGTACTTTATTTATTTTTCATCTTCATATATAGTATTTATTTTACAAATTTTTTTAGTTTTTTCTTGTCTATTTTGTAATTCTAATAAAAAATTTTAATTTTTTTTCATGAAAGTTTGTTTCATCTGTAGAGATTACGAGATTAATTTATAATAATTTTGAAGCGGTTAATCAGTTTTTTTTATAATAATTGAATTGAACTCGTTCAAAAATAAAAATATCAAGTTGTGGTTTAGTATATTTATCGAATGAAACGTGTTTCTCACTATTAAGCAAAATTCAATTATCTATCAACATGATTGTGTTTCTACCAAAAAAAATCATCACTTTGTATATCAAATTCAACATATTTGATGTCAATATAATTTATGATGAATTATAAGCTTTAATTTTTTATATTTATTAGTAATCTTGTATTATTTTCTTTCGTTAAAAAAAAGTCACATCGCCATCAAAATAAATATAATTCAGATTGACTTAGTAAATTAATAAAGTTTGGGATAATCAATTTCTAATAGACTCAATTTATTTGCAATTTTCTATATATGCGAACATGCGCATAATAATAATAATAATAATAATAATAATAATAAACAAAGATCTTAAGTTTTTTCTTTCAAAAAAAAGGATTTTAAGTTTTGTTAATAGAACAAATAATATGAATCTTTTATTTACAAGTATCTTAATTTATAAGTACATGAAATAATCTGCATATTAAGAAGTACACAAGCACATATCTTGCTAGAGGTAATAAAATATACTAAGTAATATATAAGACAAATAATTGTTTATTTTTAAAATATATTTATATTATTTTTAATAATTTTTATTTTTAAATTTTGAGAATGAAATAATCAATAATATTATAGCAGCTTCGTATAATTAATAAATACAATATTCTTTGTTTTTAATAAACTTATTTATTTTAATATACTAAGAAAAATATTTTAATTATAAATTTATAAATATGATAATACTCAACAACAAACATGTGCAAAAATGAAGTATATTGATCCAAAAATTAAAATGAAGATGAAGAATGAGGAGTAACAAGACTATATTAATCCTAGCGTAATTAAATTGTCAACTAAAAGAATTCATATTAAAAAACAAAATTGAAACTACACAAGGAAAAAGTAGAGATATACCTTGCAACTACACAAGATTGATTAATCTAAATTTGGTGCTGTCAAATACTTAAAAATATTATAAAACAATAAGACAATAGTGAAAATTTCATTGTGAAATTTTATTATGTACATACCAATTCAAGAATACTTTAACTCAAGGATCCAAATTGTAAAGGAATTTCTTCTATATTTTAAAATTTTCTAATAATATATTGATGTGCTTTTCTTGCTAGAGAGCACATCTAAATATTTATTTTTCAAGTACTACAAGTATTATTGAAATTTTCCATTTTCCTTAAAGAACAAAATTAATATGTTAGAACCATATTATTAAAAAAGATGGCCCTCCCTCTGCCTCAATGGATAAAAGCAAAATACAATAATAAAGGGAAGAGAGGGAGAGATTTTATATGATTAATAGCATGGGTAAGGAGGCCTTGAGGCTATTCTTCAAAAAAAAAAAAAAAGAAAAAAAGGAGGCCTTGGGCAGATCCGATGTATAGAGAATCCTAGTTCTTGCAGGCCCTCTCTTCAATTTCTCTATTATATATATATATATATATATATACTTTATTATTGTTTTTTTGGCTTATAAGGTTTATTTTTGAGGTTAGTATTGAAGTTGGTCTGATTGGAGATTATTGCTGTGTCCTGGCCATGAGTCTTTCCACTTGCAGCTATCATTTCTAATCATATACAAGACAGACTAATCACTATGGGTTGCCCCTTTCTTTTCTTGAATGCACTGTGTATATGTGAGAAATATATTATATTTTTATATTTTTTTGTTAATTTATTTAATTTAATATATAAAATATTAAAAATATACCCTTATTAATTATTTTATAAATTAACAATAATGACTAAATAAAATTTATTAAACACTTAATATTAAATCATTAAATATAATTTATTAAATATTTAATATTAAATTGTTATCAGTTGCATTTATTAACTACCACAAATGGGCTCTAAAAAAATTATTTCTTTTTAATAGTTTTTTCTTTTTTATAATTTTCCTTTTATTTTAAATTTATTATTGAAAATTTGTTATACCATTAATTAGCCCAAAATTGGAAAATTGAAATTATAAATTTTTCATTTGATTCATGAAAAGGAATGGGATAGAAATTATACTAAAATTGAAGTTATTCCGTATTATGAACAACTGCTCTAAAATTTGATTTAAAATTACATCTACAATATTTTTTGTGAATACTATTTCAAAACCTAACAATTTTGTTTGGTACAACGTAATTATTATGCTAAAATCTAATATATTTATTTTTTTAAAAAAATTACTATAAAAGACTAAGAATAATAATAAAAAAAATCGTGCATCCTGAAAAATTCAAATTCTGACAATCTCTTTCTCTTAAAAATTCAAATATAGAAGAAGAACTTCAAAAAAAAAAAAAGAAAAATAAAGAAAAAATCTCACAAAATATTTCTTAAATATGTATATAATACAACTAATTCCCACACCTCGAACAAACTAAGCACACAATATATGGTGTTATTTCCAATGCAATCAATCCAATACTATGGGCTTCATCATCTTATCATCATCAAACATTTACCTAATCCTAAATAACACCAACCAACCATGAACACACCTAATGTGTGCAACCCATTTCTTAGACATTCCATACTATATATTATATGCAATAAAATCTGCCATTCATGTATAACTGTAAGTATTCCCAAGTCCAAAACTAACCCATAGCTGTACGTATAATAAGTGATATATGGCTTACCTATTATGTTTACATCATGTTTTGGAGTTTATATAGGAAGAGAGGAACTCGAAACTCTGTTGGAAACCTACTTTCCACATTTTATTTGTTCAGCTACAGGAAAAGGGAAAAAAACTTCCTTCCTATTGAAGTAATACTGACAAACAACTCAGTTACGTGCGTACACAAACCCTCTACCTAGTTAATCCCGTTTTTGGAGGCCAATATGTCATTATAAGTGTGGCCTAACTCCAGATGTCAGGTGCTCGACCTCAGCCATGAGAATTGGCTCATATACAACGATTTCATTTCTCATCAGAGGTAGTAGCTTTTAATCCCTTCAAATCCGTCTAAATTAAGATAATGTTTGGTAAAATGTAATGAAATATAATATAATATAATCAAAAGAAATTTTAATTTAATAATTCATTGAGTTTGTATTTTATTACATTTCATTACATCTTACCAAATATTATCTAAGTGATTGAAATTCAATCCAATTTCAAAAAGAAATATAAAATGATTTGAACTTGAAATAATTCAAAATTTTTTAAATTTAATTTAATTTAGTATGGTAATTTGATAAAATATGATCGAAAGGATTTTATTTCTATCTGATTTAAAATAATCATATTTAAATTATTTAAAATTTTGAAAAAAATAATTTTTAAAAATTTAAAATTAACAAGTGACTTATTCTAATTTACAATGACTTTATTTAAATTAACTTGGAGAAAATGTGATCTAAAATTAACTTGATTCAATCTGTCTTCTAATTCTAACATTAATGTAAACATGGTGTACATCATAGATAAAATTAATAATACAATTAATTAAAATACAACTTTTTTTAATGGAAAAAATATAGCTTGCATTAAGAGGATTAACTGAAATACTATTGATGTGTATTTAAAAAAGAAAATGAAAAAGGCAAACCAATGAGGGTGATAGTGGATTGCGATGTGCTACTCTAATTATTGTCCACTTAATCTTATCCAACTCATAATTTTTTGCTGTTTCGGAAAAAATGATAATAAGAGGAAAGTATATTTTGTTATTGTAAAGTGTCTGTTTGATTTACCTATTGCCCATTAATATTCAGCAATAATCAAGTATTTAAATATTAAAAAAGAAAGTTTGATAAATATCAATATTCAATATTTTAATTTAAAAATTAATATTTAATATTTATAAAATATAATTGAATGCTGAAAGTTAATTTTTCGACATTTAAAATATAAGAGCTGACGTTTAAATTTTTTTCACTAGTATTAATTTGATATTTATCATTATTTACCATTGTATTAATTTGTATTTCATATATAATTAATTAAAATATGAAAATAATTATTTAATTTATTAAATACTTTATAATTAATGATAACTCACAATTGATGATTGATCTCTTACTATTGACTATTACTGTCGAATTAGATAAACATTAAACTTGAAACAAGTGAATATAAGATTTAAAAGTTATATTTTTAAAAGGACATCTTAATAATTAAAACTTAAATTTTTTACTAAAACATCTTAAGCTCAAATCTCACAAATAAACTTAACGAGAATTTATAAAGGAAAGAGATAATCATTAATAGATTATATAATAAATAGGAGAAAAAGTATTAAAAAAATAAATAGGAGAACAAAGAAAAGGAAATTTAATTATACTAGTATTTGGTATTTGATCGTCACGCGACTTCATGCAATGTCTGAAATACATACATATCTAATAAATCAACCCTACTATGATTTTAAGCTGGAACCATTCCATTTCCAGGTATCATTATTGGAGTCAACGAGGACATTGAAAACCAATGTAGAGTCAGAGAGGCAATGATTAATCACGAATCAATTAAGGCCCAAAAGTGGATGAGATTGAATCCAAAGTCTGAACCACCACAAATTGCAACAGTTCAGATGCTAATCTGGAATACCTATTCGGATGTAACAAAAAGAAAAATACGAAGCTACAAGTCAAACATAAACAAAAGCTGCCATGTTATTCTTATATATATATATATGATTATTGATGCATAAAATTAGAATTTCCCTATCTTTTTTATTCGACTATCTAATGTTTACACACTTCAAACTTGGCTTGGTTGATTGTATATATAATTAAGGACCTTTGGGTCTTTGGTTTAATTCTCTCCACTGCCATTGTAATATGAAAAAGAAAAAAAAAACTTGGCGTTTGATACCAATATGCACAGAAATCACCTCTTTTTTCACATCTCCACTTCTGCAGACAGCTGTATGGTTTAGTGTAGAGATATGCATACCTGTATGGATACAGAACAACTATCAATATCCTTTTAGTTTAATGATGGTGGAGTTGTTTTCACAATTATGGGATGTTTGAGTTGGAATCCTTTATTAACTAAAAAAAGATGATAAAGTTGAAAGAAACCCTAGCTTTTTTTTTTTTTGGTTATTAGAGAAAAATACTCATCTGTAAGGTGTTTATTCTTTTAGAATTTTTTTTTTAATTTTTCAGTTTGTAAAAGGTGTGCAATATGCATTTGATTAAAATGTAAGCTGTAGTTCAAAATAAGAGTTGGCAACTGGTAGGTTATTTAACAATTCAAAAATGCATACTTTTTAAAACTTGTCATCAATTGATTCTATTTTTATAAATAAAAAGATAAATATATCCTTAATATATATATAACAATAATAATAATAATAATAATAACAACAACAATAATAATAATTTTGTCAAACACTTAATATCAATCAACAACTTGTCATAAATAAATCAATAATTAGCAATTAGTAACTAAACAACAACAATTAGAAATTATTTTGATCCGATTCAAATTGATTAAAAAAAACTAAACATGATTCGATTAAATTTGAAATGATTTAAAAAAATTGAAGTCAAACTTAACCAGAGTACAACTCAATTTGTGGAGTCAATCTAAATTTTCTGACCCTAATTTAACTTGAATTGATTTGAATTTGATATTATTTAAATTATTAAAATATTCAAATTTATTAAAGTTTAAAATAATATATTTTATTTAAAAAGTTAAAATTTTAAGTGACTTGACTCTACTTGAAATTCAAAAATGATTCAATTTTTAAATATATTTTAATTCAATGATCAAATTAATTTATTTGTAATTTGAAGTAACTTGATTTGAACCCAAAAAAAAAAAAAAGAGATTGAATTTAAAATTGAGCTATCCAAAACTATTTGTTAGGCAAAAATCTAATACATCAAGCTATTGACACATGATGATTTTATTATTTTAGCAGCCATTAGATCTCCCAGTCGATTCTTTCTGAGAGGAGGTCTAAAAGCAGGTCTTCTTTCTAAAATTCTTCACCGTGACCTCTATTCCATGAAGAAATTCACCTGTTTTTCTTCTTTTTTTTTTTTCAAATATAAAGATTCCAATACTTTTTATATCCACATGTATTGTTTCTATTCATTTGATATAATGCATGAAGATTGACAAGCCAGATCTTTTATTAGAAATAAGATTTATTGATAAAAAAAATTCAAGTATTACATCTAATTCTTTTAATTTTAGTAAATTTAGCCAATTTTATAAAGGTTTTAGTAATTATAGTCAATTTGAGATTTTGTTCAAAATTAGATGATATAATTTTTGACATATCATTCATCTAAAATTAAATTTTAAAAATGATGTGTTCAGTGAGTCATATTAGATTTAAAATTCAATATTATGTACATGATATACTATGAATCATGTCATCTGATTTTGACCAAAATCTTAAATTGACCATAATTACCAAAACCTTTGCAAAATTGGTTAAATTTATTAAAATTAAAAGAATTGGATATAATTGTCAAAACACACAAAGATTTAGATTTTTTAATCAATAAACCTAAATATAAAAGAAAATTGAAATTTAAAGCAATAAGAGATAAAGTTAATATCTCATTACTTAATAATTTAAGTTCTTTTTTTTATTACAAAGTAAAAGTTTTGTCTAATATATCTTTATTCTGAGTTAGTCCAGATAAAATTATTAATACCACACTTAACAAATTTATAAAAAAAAATTATTTCCTTATAACTTATTAATGAATTAAAATTGAAACAATAAAAGACAAGTACACATTCCCTTACTATTTAAGCTAATATTGATAATAATAATAATAATAATAATAATAATAATAACCTTAAATATATATGTCAATTTGGACAATAATATTTAGTGATATCTACAATTTAATTGTGCCACGTATTTAATTAAATATTCTAATTAGGGTTAGGTTGAAGTAAGTGTTTCTTTAAATATGCGAACTCTCTTTGAGCTTTTTCAGAAGTTGGTAGTATAGATGTCTGCCACATGGGTTCACCGCAAGATTCAACAAAACATTTACATTTCTTCATTTAACAAAGCATCCTCATAATGTTATTCTTATCCACCTTATCATTAAAGTGAAAACGAAATGCTTGTCAATGAATAAGAGAGGAAGCCATCATGTTCATGAATCCTGTGTGAATAAGAAGTCCAAAACGTAGCAATGAAAACATGAACCTTGCAAAAAATGAGACTTGGGTACTTGAGGGAATTGGAGAAAAGGTTAGGGTAGGTGGCATTTACCTCTCACTCACAAGTTCACGCCTGCTTATACTATATGTCCTTTCTTTTCAAGTACCCTCCAATTGAAGGACAATGTCCCCTAAGGACAGAAGAGGAGGGGGTGGTTTTCCTCTTCCCCCAATTATTATACCCTACACTGCTGCAATTTCTTTTTGCTAAGGCTAGGCTAGTGGGTCTCCTCATCACAAATTGCCATCTTTTTGAGGGCCCAACAGACCCAGCCGGCTCTTGAATTTGGGCCTTAAGAGTGGTGTTACATCTTCTTTTTTTCGTTTTTTAATGGCAGACTATCAAGTAGCAAAAAGATGGTGAAAGCAACATATCATTCCCTGATTTCCAAGTTTGGCCCCTCAGTTTTGTGGAGTGTCAGTGGCCATTATATCACCTGTATATTAAGTCCAAAACCAGCCGCAGCCTTCCCTTTGTTCTTGTCCATGTCTGAGTCATCTAGTTATATGGTGTAAACAAATTAAGATGGTCTTGAGAAATATTTAAAAAATGAAGAATTTGAGAAATTGTATGGTGTTTTCATGTGGAAATGAGAGATTTTCACCCTGGAATGTATGGTGTGCCAATCTCTAACCAGCATTGAGTTTGGTACAGCTACCATAGGAAAACGCCAAGGCTCTTATGTGTTCATGAATTTCATATCAATCTGTACTCCCTACTACCAATTCATCAAGAGAAATTTTAGTATGAATTAAATTTATCATAAAAATAATAAATCAAACAATCAGAAACAATTTATTTATATAATTTTTCTATTTTATCTGTAATTTTTTAATTTTGAATGATTTTATACCTAAAATTTATTGTATGAATCTCTTATGATAAAATGATTCACAATCCTACGTGGTAACTCAGTGCATAGAAAAATTTCTCATTGATAAGTTATTAACTTTAAAAATTTTCTCATTTATAAGTTATTTAACTTTTTCAAAAATCTACTAGTGAAAGAAAGTTATTAGGTTCATGAACAAAGGCTCTTTGACAAATTCCATTTGAAAATCTCTTACCTTTTTCATAAAGACTTATTTCCTGGGTATCATTGACACACAAATAAGAATTCAACCAAAAGCCAGACACATAATAATTGGTAATAAGTGACATGAAGAGGAAGGGAAGAATGCATGCATCATGAATGAAGACTGAGCTCTTATGGGCGATCTCTCCAGACCGGTTCCATAAGAGCTTGTACGTAAGCCTAGCACGTTTTCGAGGCATAGCCCATAATTCAAACCCCACATCCGTCGTCGAGAGGAGCATGCTCTTTCACTTATCGAGCTATATCAACAGATCATGCTGCTATTTGTTTTGGTTTCTCAGTATTATTGGGCGGTCATGTATTTTAGAAGCTCTCATGTATAATTAATTTTCATGTTAGAGTTAACTATCAAAACCTTTATACAAAATTGTTTAATTGAAAATAATTATAAATAAAAATAAAAATTATTAAAAACTACAAAATAAACAGTTAAAAGATAGACGACGGCAACATAATTTTCATATATTATCTATTTTAAAAATAAATATATTTTAAATAATATATTAAATTTTAGGTATACAAATTGCAAATTATTGATTGAATATATATATTTGTAATCAATCAATGCATATATGATTATTCGTATTTTCTGATAATATCTAAGGTGAAGAAAAAGATTAAAATAAAGAGATATTCAAGATGTCATTTGCTTTATTTATTATATCTGATTTTTTTTAGGTTGAAGAATCCAACGTTATTAAAATTATTAAAACAAAAAATTATAAAATTACTACAATTAATTTATTTTTTTATTATATACAAGACCGGCTCTAATATATTCGAGGCTTATATAAAATTTAAAATTTGGCTTTTCAATAATAATAGTGAAATTATTTCATTTAAAAAATTTATTATTTTTATATGAAAAGTTATTAATTAAATTTTATATTTTACTTTTCCTAATATATTTTTTTGATGCATAACATCGCTAATGACTGAATTTTTGAATTAGCTAATTGTGTATATTATATCCAAAAAATAATTTTAAACTTCATCATTTTAAATCTGTCAAGCATATTCTTACATTATTGGATCAAATTTTGTAATTATTTCAATTAAAATTAAAAGGTTTTTATTATTTTTTTGAAAATTTTTTTGATCCTCCCTATGAAATGCCGGATTAATTTTAGTAAGATTTTCATTCCAATAATAACTTTTATTAATATTTTTTTTCAAGTATTCTCTTTTGTTTAATATTTTTTTCAAGTACTCTCTTTTGTTTAATATTTTTTTCAAGTACTCTCTTTTGTTATTAATTAGTTCCTATACATTTATACTTTTATAGTTACTTCTACATGCATTCATCAGTTATATGTTTTTTGATTGCCTCATAAGATTAAAGCTAAGTACTGAGATTTTTTTTTTCCCATTTTTAGTTCATTTATTACTTAATTTACTTTTGTGAAATTTTATATTAAATAATTTACTGTAAAAATAATATATTTTATCAAAATTTTTGAAATATATTTGCCACTTTCTATCATTTCACTATGAAAATATTTTGCTTTAACGACGTACAAAATTTGTCACTAACAACCTGAATTCTGTTGATAAATGGATATAGTGACAGATTACCAATGGATCACGTCGGTCACTAAAGTGATGATCAGTAAACAAAATAGCGAAGGGTTTAGTGAGTCCGTCATTACAAATAGTGACAGATCTATGACAGAATTCAATCTCCAAAGTGACACCACAATTCATGTGATTTTAGCCACAGATGATACATTTGCGATCGATATGTTTTGTTATTAATTCCATTGCTAGATTTCCAACAATTCAATGACGAAAGTATCCGTCGTTAACTTTTTTTAGCGACTGACACTTATCCACTGCTATTTTTGTAGGTATAGCGACCGTCAATATATTTCGTCACTATTTTTTCAATTCTAGTGACGAAAGTTTGTTGCTAATTTCTTTCAATTTTTTTAATTTATACATTTAGTGAATATATATTAATAATTGCATATTTGTTTGAATATTTTTTATATTAAGATATATGCATTTAATGAATATATATTAATAATTGCATATTTATTTAAATATTTTTATATGATCATAAGGATGAGAATATCAAAAATAATACTATTATTAATAAATAAGTATCTCAATGTATATAAGAAAGTATAAATAAAAAAAATCACATAATATAATGCATAAAGTAGATAAAGAGATGATAAAGTACAAAAGTACAAAAAAAATCAGACTGATTCATTATTAGGATCATTCGAATGCACATTAGTGGGGTGATTGATCAGAGGGAGTACAAACAACTTGAACATGAGTGTCATGGGTCAGCTCCATAACGAGGCGATGCATCTCATCTATTTGTTGACTCTGCTCCTCAAACTAATGGTCAAAAGACAACCTTTGCTTTTCCATCATTGTTTGAAAATCATGTTGTACCTCCTAAACAATGAAAGCTCACAGGTCCGTATTAGTTATCAGATGAAAAACAATAGTTGACGCAGATGACGTGGATTGACTAGAGAATGAAGTTGCAAGCTAACCCATGTCGTAGATGCACCTGTTCTTTTGTTCGCCTGCAACTTGCAAAATATCTCCTTCTCATTAGGGTTGACGTGGCTCTGAGGAGTCATCCTCAAGATCAGTAGCTCTCTCATATTAACAGTAATAGTTATCTTGTAATTTAGTGAGAAGTTAAATAGAATTTAATCATAAATAATTAAATAAATAAAATAAATTATTAATGAAGGTGAAATATTAATGATTCATCTCAGTAAACTTACAGCTATACCTATAGAATGTTGATTGATGTATTGTTAGTTCTTCTAACTGATGTGTGTATACTCAAATACCTTAAAACATGTAGCATCACGACCTAATTTTTCACTCTAAAAATAAATACATTCGATAAATATAGATAAATATATAATAAACATAAGTAACATAATAATTAAGAAATATGTAAAACATAGTCATTCGACGTCTACAATGCACAATCATAGATATGGAACCCTCAGTATGGTGGGAGGGATCAAAACTAGGAACACCTGTCTCACTAAGTCAATTGCGAGATTTCTATGTGCTACGCTCCGTAAACTTTGGTGTGGACCATGCTACCTGTCAGCTGTCCCATACAATTTTTGGGACACTCGCAGGATGTCTGCCACTCCATCTCCACCTAGACAAATTGTCGGTGTAGTGTGTAACAGCTTGATGCTCCCACTTACTCCTAATCTAGCATCCAATAACGGATCCCAAGTAAAAAAATTCTACAAACACAATAAACAAAATTGATTAAAATAATGCTTTTAAATAAATAAAATTATTAATTAAAATGAGATAAAATTATTATTCATTTATACATTAAACTTATCTCAATAAAACTCTCACGCCACTTGCAAAACATGCTTCCATGCATGTCCAAAAGACTCGAAGCAAAGTAAAAATAATCTTGGAGATCCGAGCAAAAATAGGCATTACCTAAAATAAAAATGTTGTTTATGAAACAAAAAATAAGTTAGTAAGTGATAATAACTACAAAACATGAAAAAATAGCATACATTATACGAATTATATATTAAGTTATCGATTGTAATTTGAAGGACTTTGAAATCCAAAATTATTAAAAAGAAAATAAAAATTAATTGAAAAAACATAAGTTACATACCACCCATCGATGAGATGGAGCTGGATTCAGCCAATACTAGATTGTGTGCATGATGCCACTGATGACAACATAGTTGGTGTCTTATCCACATCCGATGGTGTAAGCAATGCTGATAAGGATCGTGGTGGAAGTGAGGATGGAGGTGATGATGTCGTAGGGTGCAACAGTGGAAGTGAGGATGGCGATAATAATGTCTTAGGTGTTAAAGGTTGCATCGGTAGAACAAAGGGTGAATGTTGTGAACCTCAGCTCGTTGTCCCTAGCTAGAAGCATATGAACTAGATTTATTGCCTCTCTGGGGTCTACTAATATCATTGCCCCTCACCTTTATTATTATGTATATATATAATAATAACTGAATAAAAATAAACAACTATAGATAAGAAATGGATTATTGTAATAACACATGCATAATAAAAAAACATTGATTACCATAAACATAATAATAAAGACAAATAAAAATCATATATACACAAAGTACCTTTAATCAATTTCACTATTTATATCAGTATACAAATCCTCTTTCTCATTAGTTTTTACATCATCATCATCTTATTTCAACTCTATCTCTGCTTCATCTTCTAATTCAACATTGTCATCTTCAATTTCAATAAACTCACCATTTGGATCATTCAAGGGTCCAAATTCTTCATCCTCCATAATTGTAATTGCATGAGCATTTATATCATTTTCTTGGAAGGCTGATACTATATGAGAATTTGAAGTTGTTGTAGATATTTTTGAAATTTGGACTTGTCCTTTAACTTAATTTTATATATAACCAACTAATCACTCGAATCATGTCTTAAGCTAGGATAATTGCGATAATAAACTTGATACGCTCGCATCACTATAACAAATAGCTCATACTTATTGAAACTTCTTTTATGATTCACCTCGACAAGTTTATATTCTGGATAAACTTTAGTGCCCAAGTTAGGAGTTAAATCAAACCAGTTAGGTGTCAAATCAAACAACTCACACTTGAATGAGACAGTTCTCTTAATTGGCAATTCTGGATACTCCAACTTTATAACTTGAATTAACCGACCATAATAGTCATTTTCATCTACATTGTCATGTTGCATTTTATATAAACACCACTGTTCATGGTAGCTATATGAGAACCATGTCTTTCAGAGTGAAATTTAAGTTTATTTACACAATACCTTTGATAAGACGTCACCATTCACAATGGACTTTTTGCTAGATCCTTTATGAATTTGTTTGAGATCCTATCTGATGGATTATTTGCCTAAAAAAATACCCATTAATTAAGTAATAAACAAATTTAATTTCAATGTACATACACATGCATATAAACATAAATAATGGAATCTTGATACTCATGTATTTGTCAAACCAAGATGCAAATTCATCTTCAAGTTTAGCATCAACTTCATGACTAACAATGTATGGTTAATGTTGCTTTAACTTGTCAACAAACATTTTACAAGAAAAAAACAAATAAACATGAACTTAACAAATTGATATATGAAAATAAACAAACTTATCTGCTACTTACTTAGTGAATGGTTCCACTTCTACACAATTCAATAAAATGTAACATTGAGCGGCCCATATTCTTGATCCATCATGAATCTCATTTTTCCTTTCCAAATGGGTGATCAAGATGTGCAAATATCGAAAGATTTCCTTCATGCTCTTCCACCACATCTCGAGACCGATCATCATTGCAAGGAACTTTTTAATGTCTCATGCTCACATGATCCTCAAAATAGTGTGAACAAAACAATGACATTTCTTCTATTAAATATGCATTGCATATTGAAGAATCGACTCTGGCTTCATTTCTCACATTATTTTTCAGCCTTCAAAGGTACCTGCAATATTGATATATATAAGACAGTGTATGTACATAAATCAAAATAAAATATGAAATCTACTTATGTCAACTATTAATTACCTCTTAAATGGATACATCCATCGATATTGCATTGGACCGACTATCCTTGCTTTATAAACTAGGTGATCTGGGATATGTTCATCGAGTCGAATAAGCTTGAAGAAAATATACACTTCAATTTACAAAGAATGATTGGTATCTCTTCCTCAAGCCATTTCATGTCCTCAATGCTATGACAATAGTAGTTAGGTCCTTCAAAAAGAGACTCAATTCTGTTAAGGCCTTACACATATTGCTCGATAGTAGTTCACGGAATGAAATTTGTATCAATCATTGCATGAATACATGACAATCATGGCTTTTCATCTCGGATAACTTCAAATTTTTCATGTCCACGCATATAACCATATTTGACACATACCCATCATGAAATCTAATATTCTTTACCCATTCACATGAGACTTCTTTTGCCCACTTGTCTAATGTGTAACAAGCTTTAGGCCCGTTACTGCACTCCGTTCCAATTTAGAACGATGACAATATTAACTTAACTCTTGTCGAGATTTATTTATGTCCTTGATCTTTTCTTCCACACTCATGACAGTATTAAAGAGATTATCAAAATCATTTTTCTCAATATGCATTACATCTAAATCATGCCAAATCAACTTCATACTCTAATAGGACTAATCCCAAAAGATGTTTCTTTTCCTCCATCCACAAGTCCTACATCATGGACATTTATCTCATTGGCATCTAGTTTAGTGGCTTTCTTAAGACCCAATTGATTTATTTGGTTGAATATTTCAACTCCAATTTTGACAGGTGGTGGACCTTTAATCAATGTTAATGACATTTTATTCCTTCAGTATGGATGATCTTCTGGTAAAAACTTTCTATGGTTGTCAAACCATGACTATTTTTTTACTCTTAAACATAGTAAAAACATCAGAATTCTCCATGCAATGTGGACAAGGTAACCTTCCAGTAGTACTCCATTTTAACAACATTACATATGCAGGAAAGTCACTTATTGTCCACATAAGAGCAACCTATATCTGAAAATTTTGTTTCTTCAAAATATCATATGTTTGCATACTCTCGTGTCATAACTGTTTGAGTTCTGCAGTAAGTGGATGCAAAAACTTATCCAGTTTATCCTTAGGATTTCTTGGCCCAAGTACTAACACTGATAAAAACATATAAGCTTCCATCATACATAACCATGATGGCTAATTATACAGTGTGACAATTGTGAACATGAGGAATACTGTTGTCCTATTGACCAAATGGTTAAAATTCATTTGTATAAAAACCTAGTTGAACATTTTGAATTTTCCTTGTGAAATTTGGATGTGTTTGATTGAAATGCTTTTAAGCAGGAGAATTTAAGTAATGAAACATGACACCTTCTTCAACCTCATACTCAGCATGCCAACACATTTCTATAGCTATTGCTTTTGATGTATACAATATTTGCAATCGAACGATTAAAGGAAAATAATATATCTTTTTATAAGGAACAAGAGTTTTGCATTGTTTACCACCTTCACTACGAGGCCTCTTGTACCAAGCATGACCACAAAACTAACAACTAGTCAATTTACTGTTTTAATGCTAACAAATCATGCAACCATTACTACAACAATGAATCTTTTCAACCAGTATCATACCTTCTACTAATTTCTTAGTGCTATAGAAGTTATCAAGTATTAAACTATTATATGGTGTAATCTCTTTCATTATTCTAACCATGTCATCAAAATTTCTTTCTAATACATGGTGTTCTGATTTTATGTACATCAATTGGGATATAAGTTATAACTGTGAGTGCCTTGTATAACCCGGATACAAGTTCGCAACTGCAGCCCTGTGCATGTCATAAAACTTTTGAGCCTCTAGATTTAGTGAATCATTTATCTTATTGGGATCAAAATGAGGACCTGTTGTATTTAATACCATTGTTTAATATGGATTTGATGATTTGACCCTTTCCATTACATCAGCTTGATCATGGACAACATTTACATTATCTCCTTTAATGGTTTCTCCATGTACAAATGGAGCTTCATAGCATACACTTTCAAAAATATGCAGTTCTGACACTTGTGATGGTTACACAGACACCTAATCTTATTCCCATCATTCAGTTTTGGGTGATTGCATGCAAATTCAATCAAACTTTTCATCTCACTCATATAATCTGCATTCAACAGATCATCCTTAAGATTTGTATACATCCATTCTCAATCAGGTCTCATTTTTCCTTCTTATGAGTAATACATAAAAAACACATACAAATGAAATTGGTTTTCAATTGTATTATGACTCCTTATAACTCTATTTATATATTAGTATGTAGGAACCTACTCCTTTATAAATGTGACGTCTAATAACCATAAATAGATGCATTGTATTCATCAATATGCAAAAAATTTGGCAACATCTCCCTATAGTTCTCTAAATGCACAATATGAAATAAGTACTCAATCATACAAAGTACACCATTTTAGTGTCATCGCATGAATCAACAATTATTTTATTATGCATCCCGAGAATAGCATGGGATACTACAGACTTTCTAAGTATCAATGAAAACACTTGCTTATGATGGTTTATATATAGACATCACATTTCTAAACTGTCTAACTTGGATAATTCAGTGTTGTCTCACCATATCAAGTGAGACAAATATTAAATGAGATTCTAAGGCTTATATAACTAATAATTGTATATTTATAAATATGCACTTATTAGTGTCATGCTTAATCATACTTAAAATACTAACGATATTTTGACAGAGTTTCTTGTAAGACTTGGACTAATCCTCTTATTAAAAATGACATGTATATAAAAAAAATTATATAACTCAATTATATATACACTTCTTCTACATAATCTAAGAAATCCTCAATACACACAATTAATCGCCTATCCGAGGGGCCTATATATTAATCGCCATAATCATAACATCCTCTACTAATTGAACATCAATTTATTAAGAATATTCCATCATTAACAAAAGCATAAACATATATATCATACAATAACAAACATATCATTAGATAATCTAGTCGTAATATTGTTTCAATGTTTGGTACACTGAAACATATCATTCTTAAAGGTAATTTCATTTTTCCATTCTTTATATAATTAGAGAAATTTAAAGTTATCTTATTCCTTTTAATTAGACTTATCGAACTTTCTTTATTATTAAGTTATCTTATTCAATTCACTGTCATGAAGGAAAATTGTTTTTTCTATTCTATATGTTATGTATTGTCTCTTTTATGATCAATATTAATCCTTTTTTTGAGGGTTATCAAACTACATCTCTTTATGGATTATCTTATACCTAAAACGAGTTATTTGATTAACTATCTTTTGGGCAATTCATATATGATAAACTTTGATGATCATCTTATTAAGGGTTATCTGTTCTTTTATGTTCCTTGTGTGTTTTATGATCAACTTTGATGATCATCTTAATGATGATAACAACCTTTCTTATTTTTAGGTTATTTTATTCCTAAAAGAGGTATTGATCATTAATAGTCTTTAGGATAATTTCATTTTTTCTTTCTTTATAGTCTTTGAATCTTTTATGGCCATTTGATTCATTTCTTTTAGGTTAGCACTGACATTGCGTCTATTTTAAGTTATTTTAATCTTAAAAAGGATTAGTATATTCAAAAATTTCTAATACATAAAATAATAGAAACATCAACTCAAAAACTAAAAATATTATTCTTAAAAAGAAACATAGAATAAGCAAAAATATCATAACACATATTTCAAAATAATGTCAACAACAATGCTAAACAACATCAAACAAATACTTCTACAACTCCTCATGAATTCCTTCGCCCCAATTCTCCTCGAATAAACAATTACCTGATAAACCACAATAAACAATTTTAAAAAATAAAAAAATTTCTTATTACTCGAACACATACCTGATGCAGCAAAATAATTCAAATACGAAAATAGAGCAATAATTCCTACACAGCTACACTGACATATCTACAAAGCGAGAGATAAACAAGTTATGAATTAAAATAAATTTTAGTTCAATTTTTAGAAGTACTAACAAATTAAATTAATACAATTACATAACAAATAAATAAAGCAAATATAACACTTGATTAAGTAGATAAAAATTGATTTAGAAAATATTGATGTTATGTAGTTATTTTGTTAAAAAAATCTAATATGATCTTAAAATGCCATTATAAATTGTAAGCATGGACAGAAGACTTAAACTATGATCTTGAATTGTGTTTATCATCTTGGTGCCTAAAAATTAAAAGAAGAAATTACTTTGTTTAAACATTGAGACTCTAAAGTTGTTGACTCAAGTTTTTCCTCATAAATTTCACTTCAAAATTAATTGGATTATGCTCTCAAATCATTGAAACATAAAAATTTCAACTCAAGAAAACTAAACTTTGAAATATAATATCCTTAGCAAAACAAGGTAAAAAACTTTGATATACCAACAATAAACAAGAAAAAAAGTAGGAAGTTGTTTTTATTTAAACTCATAAAGGTCATTTACATTCTCTTTACTAAATTATTTTTCATTTGAAGAA
Source organism: Omphalea diandra (assembly GCA_949677035.1). Lineage (NCBI taxonomy): Eukaryota > Viridiplantae > Streptophyta > Magnoliopsida > Malpighiales > Euphorbiaceae > Omphalea > Omphalea diandra. Next base: position 36,386 of record CATIWR010100907.1, on the reverse strand, counting down.
CAATTTTTGAATGATTTTTTATTTTAATAATGATTTTACAATAACAATATACCAATACATCAATAGTGTGACTCACACTTCCTACACATAATCAAGCATAAAATAAGAGTAAAAATTTTTTAACTCTTATTTTCAGCTTATTAAACATTTAAGAGTCTAATTAATACATGTGTGAATAATACGTTCAATTTTTTGAGTGTTTTGAATATAACCAATTATAAGATTAATTCAAGCAATAATGTTTTCATGGTTTTTTTCATGCTCTGGGCAATAAAATTGAAGATAAAAAACTTGTCCCCTTAATTTATCTTCACCATAAACACAAAAGAAGCAAAAACCAAAATAATATCAAAGGCCAAAAGCATTAACAGATTCATGCAAAAAACAAAGCATAGTAATTGAAATTCTAGAGTCCTAGAAATGCAAAAGGGTTGAAAAAACAAAACAAATCATAGTAATTTCAAGCCTTGAAAGAAACCTTTGAATCATAAAAATTCCAATCCAAAATCCCTACTCCTAATAGAAAAGCATAATAATTTCAAGCCCAATCCATAGTAACAAAAACTAATTTCAAGCTAATCTCTAATCCCAGCAACCTATACTTCTAATTAGATTATAGAAAATTTTAAAAATTTCAACCCAAGAAAAAACCCTAAGCCACCATACATTTCAACCTAAACTAAGATTAACATACAAGTACGCAAAGCACAAAAAAGGTAATGGCAGCGATAATGACACTGGCAATGACAACAACAATGAATAAGAGAGTTGGTGCAACTGAGGAATGGGGAAAATGAGAACAGGAGAGGGTTCGACATTGACATGAAAGGAAGGGAGAGTGAAAGACAAGAGGGGAATTCGAGAGAATTAATAAAGGGGAAGAGGAGAGTAGGAAAGGAAGAGGGAGAGTGATAATAGGTGAAGGGAGATTTGAGAGAAAGTGAGGAAGGAAGGGAAAGTCCAGGTGTGTAGGGCAAAACTTAGTGACAAACTCAATTCATCACTAAGTATTAGTGAAACAACATACTTCATATGTCATTTCAACTCATTAACTTAGTGACAGACCTATTCCCTCGCTAAGCATAAAAGTAATCAACTTAGTGATAGATTTAGTCCATCACTAAGTTCGACGCTAGATCCGCCACTAAATAGTGACGAATTTCAAAGTAGTTGTTACATTCCGTCATTATGACCTAGTCAATCTATCGCTACGATTTGCGTCATTTCTTTTCGCCATCTTTAGCGACGTTTTACCAACATCGTATGTTCCGTTACTAACTTTACATTGTTATAATAATTTTTTTCCTAGCCCGTCATTATTCACTCACTATGTCTATTGCTAATTTTCGTCACTATATTACTGTTTTCTTGTAGTGTTTTTTCCCTCTATTTGATAATTTTTTAATACAATGTATCACATAAAAATGCCTGATGATTTTTTTTTTTTGGAAAAGCTATATTATCATAGATAATTAGTCTTGTTTTATCAATAAATATCTCATTTTAGTGTTTCAAAAACATAAATATTATTTAGAGCAACTATAAAAGGCAAATTATTAAATATTTCTATTTTAGTCAGAATTTCATCTACAATGGTGTTGAAAATTAAATTTTTAAATACTATTATTATTATTGAAAATTATGCATAAGAGAAATAAATAAACTAATGATAATTATAATAATATATACAATTAATTTTATAAAAATAATTTTAATTATATTTTCAAATTTTGAGATCTTTTTTTGTGAGTGATTTTAGACAACTACCCAAATTACCTAAGGCATGTGATGTCTCTAATTGTATATAGTATAAGATATGAGGCAAATATAAATTTCATATTCAAATTCAATTACTTAAACAACTATAAAATTTTTAGTTTAATTACAAAATATTTTTTTGACCCCACTGATAATCCTAGTTCCATCACTGCTTACTATGTTAGAAATTCTTAGTTTTAGGCTATGATTTTAGCTTTGAAATTAGCTTATAATATTTATCTTCTGTTATATACTATAAATGTACTATACATATTGCTTACCAATATTTTAAGAAAATATACTAGTTAAATAAATAGTATAATCATCAAATTAAGTTATAAAGTTGTCTTGGGGCATCTATTCCATATTCCATACCAAATATTAGATTCGACAAGACAATTGAATTATTTTGTTTAATAATTTCTACTCTCTCTCTCTCTCTCTCTCTCTCTCTCTCTCTATATATATATATATATATATATATATATAGGCAAAAATCCCAAATAGTATATATATATAGGCAAAAATCCCAAATAGATAAATAAGGATATAAAACTTTTGACTTGCGCTTCAAAAAATCAGCTCTCAATAATTGCGGAAAATTATAACATGAACCCATGTCCATAATATTTTGTGATTTAGGAGTTCAAAATACGTGTGACAACAATTATGGAAGAATTTTTCTCTTCTATAATTATTGCTTTGTTTTTTTACTTTAAAATTATTGCTTTATGTTTTAACAAACTTCTTTGTTTACTTAAAATCTACATATTTGTGCTTTTGTACATCTCTTTTTTTTATTTTTAATTACATTGACATTATTATTATTATTTCATATGTTTAGAAAAATAGAATTATTTTTTCACAAAAAATTGATATAAACTGTAGGTTTATCAATTTTAATATTACTAAAAAAATGAAAATATCAAAATATTTAACTTTAAAAAATATACCTATAGTTTACAAAAAAATGAACCTACAATTTATAAAAAATAGACTTTCGGTTTACCGAAAATGAATCTACCATTTATATCAAATTAACCTACCGTGTATAAAAAAATGAACTATAATTTACAAAAAATAAAATATATAGTTTACTAATAATGAATTTATAGTTTATATTAAAATGAACACACAATTCACAAAAAATGAACATATAATTTATAAAAAATAAATCTATATTTACAAAAAATGAACTTACAGTTTATATATAAAAAATGAATTTATATAATTTTGTATTCGTTAAGTCAAATAAAAGATGGTCATTTTTTTCGTTTTTTACTCGTATAATGAACCACTTATCCATATAATAATATGAATAGGTGTACATATTGTAATGCAAAACATAGTCTTTTATGATCTGGTTGGGCTTTTTTAGCTGAGAGCTCTGGCTCTATGTTCGGGGAGTTGCTTCTTAAGGCTTTAACGGTCCATGGAAAAAAAAAAAAAAAAAAAACCTTATTCCTCTTGGGCCTAAAGATCGTAGCTCTAGAAACTATCCTTCTCTTCTAAAACCTTCCTCAGCCGAATGGGTTCCCGTAGGTGAATCTCCGACCGCCGTGATAGTGAACCCCCACTCTTGCAATCTCCTCCTTAATTAGTTCGACGCCGCTTCAATCCCCGGTTCCGCCCTCACGGAAATCACTCTACAGGCAAACATTTCTCTAACCTACATTGAATAAACTATTAGTTAAATGACTAATTAATTCGTTCATTTTGTTCTTGTTAATTTTTTTGTTTACGAATTTGATTTTTAAGAGACTTGGTCAATTTCCTGCAATCTCGTGCGGTTACTCTTGCTTTGAAGTCAGTTCTTAATCATCATTCTTGCTTTCCAGATTATTGAGTAGTTAAATAAGTGTATAATTAGGTTAATACTGAGACCATTACTATCTGTTGATCTAAGGTTAGGGATGTTAGCTATATGCCTCCAGGAACTCAGCTCAATCTTTTAAATAAAGTTAGTTTTGAAGAGGTATTTGTATTCTTGTGTTGTTAATTATTGTTGTCGATTATCAGAAAATGTTATTATGTTTCATGCGCTAAATTTGTGTGTTCTTTTTTTTTTTTTTAAATAATTGTTTAAGTTTTGGCTTGATTTTTGGACAGAGTGGGAGTGGGAAAACTACTCTCTTGCAGGTTTATTTATGTCTTCTACTTTATGTTTGATGATGTGGAAATGATCGCTGTTAGTTGCTCTTTGTCATTTTTGGCAATCTTTAATTGTGTGTGTGTGTGTGTGTTCCTGCTGGCAGCTTCTTGCAGGGTTATATGAGCCTACATCAGGTTCTATTTGCATTCAAAGGTATGGCAATAATGGCAATCCATGTCAATCTCCTGAACCGTTACCTCCAGAAAGAGTTGGTATTGTCTTTCAGTTTCCTGAGAGGTATCGTATCCTAATTTAACAATTGCATTCATTACTTGTTAATGTGTCTTATCTGCTTTTTTTCAATTTATAAACTGGGATGGAATTTTCTGTCAAGGCCTTGGTGTATTGTTATTGTTATTTATTCAGTCATTTTATTCTTTATGGAATATTTCATATGTGAGATAAGATGCCAGCTGATATCTCTTAGCCTAAGCTATGAAATTGGGCTTTTTGCTCAAGGCTTTGTATACTTGAGCTTCTAAGGATTTTTTCTTGCCATATAGGTATTTTGTGCAGATGCTATACTTGAGGAAGTTATATTTGGGTGGCCAAGGCAAAAGGCTAGCCTTCAATTCAAGGAGCATCTTGCTTTGAATCTTCAGAAAGCTATTACTTGGGTACAAGACTTGTTTTATATCAGAACAATGTTTTGACATTTTTCTATGCAGCCTTTTGGCATTGTGCTTATGCTGTGTTTTACAAACTGCTTTTAGAGCATTTAATGATTGGCAAACCATGGTTTTCGAAAAGCTGGATTTTTTAGCTTTTTCAAAACCGTGGTTTAACATAAGCAACAAAAAAGTAAATAAAAAAAAAACAAACACAGTTTTCAAAAGCACCTCTAAACTCAATGCCAAAGGGAGCCTACCTCTTCTTCATCATCTTAATTCATGTTTGTGTCTGTGTGCATTCTTTACATATTGGTTCCTATATTGCATGCTGTGCCCAATTGCATAAATGCTATGCCTTACTTTAATTGATCATGGATTAATTCAGGTTGGATTAAATGGGATTTCCCTGGAAAAAGATTCTCACTCCCTTAGTGGTGGCTACAAACGCATGCTTGCTTTGGCTATCCAATTAGTAAGAACCCATATATTAATCCATACTTAAAATTCATTCATCGCAGTCTTCAAGCTAAAGTGCTAATATTTGAATATCCATATGAGATTATTTATGGTATGATATGGTCTATGAATGTCATTGAATTTTGTTGATCAGGTACAAGTCCCTGATCTGTTGATACTGGATGAGCCTCTTGCTGGTCTTGGTATGAGTCTCATCTAGTTACTTTTGGTTTCTAATTCATTCTTTTTGTCTTCCTGCTTGATCGACTTATGGTTTGTGATTACAGGCATTCAGTAGAAGTAAATAAATAACCAAGCATAAGGCCTACAGTTTTCTGTGGCTTTACGTGATTAAAACTCTAGATTGACTTTAGGTGTAGATTCTTGCTCTGGGCTCTGTCTGCAATCATAGCCAAAAAGTGGCTGAAGTTTGATGAGGAAAATTTCCTGGCCATGTTATGGATTTAATTTTCTTCTATTGTCTTTATCATCAATCAAGCTACAACAGAAAGGAGTGGTAGCACCTTGTTACAAAGGCTTGTTGAGTTACTTCAGTCTATTTCAAGTTGGATTACATGCTTTCATTTTGAATTTAGCCTGTATCTTGCAATTTTTTAGATACAATGCTCAGTTTTGCAACTGTTCACAATTAACATTTTTCTTGCTTGAGATTTAAGAATTAAGTGTTTCAGTAGTTCTGTTCCTTATGTTTTACAAATGTTAAAGTAGCTGTGTCTGAATTATCCTCAGTGCTGCTTGCATAACAGATTGGAAGGCACGAGCTGATGTCATGAAGCTTTTAAAGCAGCTGAAGAGTGAGTTAACTGTACTTGTTGTCAGTCATGACCTTAGGTAAACATAAAAAAATTTGAAGATTTCTCTTCACATTTCCCTTTTAAGTTCTTTGCCCTTTATTTTTGTTAACGTGCTTTTTGTTGTCTGCATCAAAGCAAATAGTTTCTTGTTAATCATGTCAACTGAAGATGTCTCCTATACAGAATCTGGGCCATATTCTGCAATGCCTTTTAAGAGTTTTAGTATTTTGTGATTTCATTGAAGTGTATTTAAGCATCAGAATAAGTGCAAACCTAAATGGATCTGTCTTGCTTATATATGTTATTTTTTCAATACTGTCTCATGGGGTTGGTTGGATTTAACCGACACAATGTCTTTTTGTTGTTCTAAGGTTGAATCCGATTTCCTGAACTCAAGATTGACTTCATTCATGAGTTCCATAAACTAACACATTGAGCTTCAAACTGTCACAAAGCACCAAAACATCTATTCGCTCATCTCTGTTTTCTTTGGCAATATGCATATGGTAATCCATTTCCTGATGGAGTGTTTGGTGCCTTTTGCAGAGAGTTAGCAGCTCTAGTTGACCACTCTTGGAGGATGGAAATGGGTGGATTTTTCATGGAAGAGCTGCTTTCAGTATAACATGGAACTCTACTATTGCTAACTTATCAACTTCTGATGCTATGAGGTTTGGCTTTGTTGAATCTCGTTCTAAGGTCTATTTGGACTCCAAAATAAGGAATTTGAGGGAATAAAAGGTCCCTGGAAGAGAATTAAAACAGAAACATGCATGATTCCTAAAAGGCTAAGTGATTGGCATGGATACCAGATGCAGAGTCGATCTACATGTGAAATAAACCATTTCAACCCATCTGATTTCTGCACCAGCTTTGATTCTAAAGATTAGATTCAACAAAATTTTAATAGTGATTAAGTAGGTTGATTTTCTGGACACATTTGAGGCGCCTGACAGCTTATAAAATGAAAGGCAGTGATGAAAGGGACCTTTTGACATAAAAGGGGTGCACAAGTTGGCCTTGATTTCAACAATGTTTTACCAGCTTATTTAACATCTGATATTGTATAACATATAATACAAAAAGATATGAATATTTGGAGGAGCTTCCCCAGACTACGATCCCCTCACCCCACAAAAAGAAAGTGGAGTTAGCTCTATTGGCAGTGGTGAAGACAAGATTTAGAATTAAGTGGGGAAAAACATAATCAACTTACATATAAAAAATGAAATTACGAACCACAAATTTAAGACAAATAAACTAGCTAAATACTTAAGCACTTCAAAAACAATAGCATCAATAAACATCCTTTAATTACAAAATTACAATTGCTCTTTATGATTCTTCATACCTTGATAGCGATGCTTAATAACTTTATTATCAATAGCATTAAATACATCTTTCTCAATCTATATAATCAAACAGTCCGACATCCATTTATCTCTCATCTTGTTGGTAACTGATTCTTCACAAATTTCATAAAAAAAAAATGTTTTCTCAATTGTAGCGGTTGTAACAGGTAGAAGATGAGCTAGTTCAATATATGCTTAAAAATCGATCTAATAATTATTAGTGTGTTATATAGTTTAGGTGTTGAGAATGGAGGTAATACTCATTGATTGTGAAAATAAAATGAGAAAATATAAAAAAAATTAGGGAGATGCTAATTCAACTGTATGTGTGTTAAGATGTTCACGTATACTTTTGTCATCAAGGTTTCTAAATTCATGAACATTTTAATATTTTTAGTAAAAAAAAAAAAAAAAAATCTAACAATTACCCAATCATAACAATTGTCCAAAGTTTTTTTTACATTTGATTGATTTTGAAAATTTTAAATTGATATAGCATATATTATTCATCTCATGAGAATAGAATTTACAAATATTAATATTAGAAGAATATTGATCAAAAAAAAAAAAAGGAAAAGAAATGGAAGATAAATCACTTACCTTTGATTGAAATATCCAAAAGAAAGAAATTTGTATGTGGAATTTGTTTGTTGGAGGATTGAAGTCTGAAGGTGGAGTCTAATTGCTAAAAGAGAAAAATAAGAAGGTTGATGTTTTTATTGGTTATTCCCTTTTCTTTTCCTTTTTTTTTTTTGGCCATTTAACACTTCAACTTACTCTACAAGAGTCTTTTTTTTTTAAATTTCAAAAAAAAAAAATTTTGTCTTTATTTAATTGTTACCTAATAATTTTTTGATTTTTTACAGCAAATATACAAATTTTAACTTTTAAGTAAGTGACAAAAAAGTAACATGATTTAATAATATAGTGGGCAAACCTTCAAAAATAAGAAGGACAACAAAGACTGTTCATATTTATTTATTTATTTATTTATTTTTTTAAATGGGGTTGTATGTGGCGTCGCCACTGTCTATTGGCAAGCTTTTCTAATCAAGATCTAAGCTAATCAAAATTTTAGGTGTAAAGAAGAGTGACTGGTGAAAGGAAATGAAGACGTTAGGTGAGCTAGAAGAAGCATCTACATGCAAAGGTGTAGTTTTTAGTATCAGCAATTTTTTGCACTCCCTTCACCTCCTGGAATAGAACACCTTCCTTTTCCTTTTCCTTTGTACATTAGGATTTTTAAAATAATGGTTTAATTTTCCATAACCTGAATTTTCAATTTTTTGTTAACACTGAGTTTTGAAACCTTTAGCTACATTTGTAGTTTTCTTTCACCATCTTGGCTGTTTTTTTAGGGGGATCAAATGTTTTTTCCTAGACGCTTCCATGATAATCCTGACTTCTTTTCTTGTGGATGATCATCTTGATTAATACATGAAGACAAATGATTCTGAATTGAAATGACACGTGCAAATAATCCACATCATGTCTGCTAGTTAGGAATCTTACATGACACTTAGCAACCACACCTTTATTATGACACAAGGAAATGAGATGGATCTCAAACTCCATCTTCTTCACTACTAATCACTCACAAATACATAAGAACATAGATGATCTTAACAAACACTGCGTTCTCCATCTTTTCTCACTCCTTTGCTACAGCTCCAGCACCAAGTCTGCAGTCCAATGTCAGAAAGGGGTCAGATACACCTATCTTTAAATTTAGTTGTCTTAATGCTGCATCTTGAGGATGACAATATGGTCAACCATGAATGTGGTTTAAAAGAAAGGAAAATCTTTTTATAGGTAGTCAATAATGCAACTGCATCAATATACTATGGGGTGATTATCTTTCTTTGATATTTGGCCCAAATACCCAGTTCAATTAACCTGGAACTTGAAAGCTCAGATGCTGATGATGCATAAGTGCAGTGGATCTTGATATGTTTTTTTCCTTTGCATTGTCCGAAAATGTATATCAATTTATCATTGTTCTGCAGTACTAAAATTTTGTTTGCACAGCCACAATGCTAATTTAAAATTTTGGGACTTTTTGAGGTAAAAGATTATGTTGAATCATGAATGGCAATTGCAGATGTTGTTTGACAGGTTGGACCAAAAAATGGTTGTGTCTGGGCTATGACATTAAGAGTTTGATGAAGAAAGATAATGAGAATATATTTAGGAGTTTGATGAAGAAAGATGCTGAAAATATATTTGAGTATATTTTGAGAATGTAGCATATGCTAAGGCTTCACTGATAGCATATGTTCCTAATTTTTGTTGGTGGATATGCAGCCAACCCAGCTGGTTGGTGCCAAGGCTTCACTACATTAAATTTAGGGCGTCATTTGGTTCAATGTATTTGCTTCCTTGGAAGTGATTTCCAGACTAATTCCCAGGAAATTATTTCCAGCAGAGTTAATGTTTTAGTTGTTTGGCTCACATCTTTTTCCCAAGAAGGATATTGTGCTTATATTAGGTTCACTCTCTGATTTCCTGAGAAGAATGTTGTAAAGTAGAAGAATATTCACAAATTATTTACATAAATTGCTGCAGTATATTAAATAAATTTATTTTGGGAAATTATCTCAAAGTGAATTTCAGAAAATTTCACTCAACTTTCCTAAAGAAGTTGCATCAAACATGGTGACTTTGCTACTTCCCAAGGACTCCTGTTCCTTAACCAACTTTGTTAGAAACAAACAATGCCTAGGTGATACATTGATGAGAGTAGCAACTCTGTTTGGTACTAGTTGACATAGTATGTCAGAATTATTTTTTAAAGATAATGCTGTATTTTTAGGGTAAATGCATGAATGTTAATTTTTAAGTGGTTATTTTCCATAAGCTCAAATCTGCAGTTTTGTACCCTTTATATCACATTACTTGTTTGTTTTCTTTGCATATTAAATAAGTTCCCTGTCCTTAGCATCTGTCATGTTTACTTTATGCATTTTTCCATGGTATAGTAATTGATTGATACTTTATTCAGTAATCCATGACTAAAAGAACATGTATGTTATTCTAAAATTAAGATGGGTTGGTACTTACAGTCTGCATCTGTTTTAATCCAATATTCCCTGTTTCCACTTGAGTTACTTCCACCCAGGCCATACTGTGATAGTTTCAAGGTTTTCTTGTAGCATTGTATCCCTTCCATTGACCTGGTTCCTGTAACAAATTTTCTATTGTCCTCATCCGGAAGCACCAGGTCTGCATTATGATGCAGATTCTTCTTGATCTTCTCCTTATGGGCCTTATTGAACTCTTTTTCAGCTATAGAATGTTCAGGATGGACTTTTCTACGCAACATTTTTAGGACCTGCTTGCCAAAATTGAAGAATATCAGAACCCTACTGAAAAATGTGTCATTTAATTTATTTTGAGTGATTCTAAAGGTTCCTACTCCTACATTAAAGTCACATATAATGTATCCTGGACAAGATACTATTATGGTGATGGTTGGAAACCATACTTCTTGGTCATGAATACAGATCGATAAATGATCTGAATTGGTTATGTAAAAAGTATATGAAATTAGTGTTTTCAAATTTAAGATTTAGACAAGATAGCATAGGCAATAATTTTCAACATGGTCTCATGCATTCAACCATTCATGGTTGTCTCTTGTAAAGATGCTTTTAGTAAAAATAAATAAATAAAAAATCTGCGCCATTCCCTTGTACTTGACAAAATCATCTGTCCGGATATTCTGGTAGCATGCTCAGGAAATGAATTGGTGTGCAAACATATTTAAACCATATATCACGAGGGCATGGCAATTGATCACAGGTTTATCAGTAGTAACATGGAATCTCTTACCTTATCATATTTTTTAGGAAATTTAGAGCTGTAAGACGCACCTTACCAAGCTTTTTCTTGGTTGAAATAGAATTGGCAGCATCTTCATGGGAAGAATAGGTAGGATTTCTTGAAGCATGAAACTTTCCTAATATCCTTTTAATGAGCTGTTTAGCTGATTTCTGTGATTGTTTAGCTTGTGTCTCCCCTTTTCCTGCAGTTTCTGCTGAAATTTCATTTGTAATCTTTGTTCTGCGAAACATCTCTCCAAGTGATGTTTTTTCCTTTAATTCAACTCTTGTTTCTGGCAGTTCTATTGATGACCCAAATAGGTATCCTTGAAGTGGACATAATGAGGTCTTTCCACAGTTGTCAGCATTGGTTCCCTCCATTTGCATGCCACTGAGTGTAATAGTGCTAACGTAACTGCTCCTTGCCAATGATTCATTGCAACCTTCTTCTTCAGCTTCAGCGTCAAGAAACTTTTCTAGTTCATCATTGATTAGCTTTAAGTCATTCTCTGTCACCTCTGTTTTTTCATCTGTAATGTTCTCCGAAGACATGGGAAATGTTGGTGTAGCTGGCTCACTGTAGATTTGTTGTGAACCTAGGGTTCCAATTGTGAGAAATCCATGAAAAAGCTCAGACATTACTGTAGATGTCTCATCTTCATAGCTCTCATATGCTCCTTTGGCTTCAACTCCAGATAAAGTATTTTCACTTTCCTCATATCTGGAGTCAAACCTTGGCCTTAAATGGGAGACATTGTTGTCAAGGAGTGATTTTGCCGAAAGGCAAGCACAATAGTTCCCTGAGAACAGAGCATTGAGAAAAATTAGGACATGGGAAGAAACACGTTATTGGAGTGCTCAAGTAGGAATATAATCTGTGTTACTTTTTTTGTGCACTTAACAAGGAAATGGATACAATTCTGTTGACTAAGAAACCCTTAGATGATTGGACAAGCTAGGTTGTTGGATCTTTGATTTATGCAAAAATGTGTACAAACAACATATTTTTGAATCACAAGGTTCTGATCTTCCCACTTCTTACTATCTTACCGCAGGAGGTCCAGAGGCACTGTAGCAACAAGATTTATGTGGTCTCAAGACTTAACTATTGTTGGAAAATCTGAAACAGGTCAGATGGCAATACTTAGATTGAAACTCTCTCTTCCTATTATATCTAATTTTAATTTTCTTTTATTTTTATGTTGGCTCTACTCTATATTTGGAGAGGTGATATGATGGACAGTATTTATGCCTAGCTAATATTTTTTGGAAATGAGTTTGTTATGGACAATGATCAGCTGTCCTGCTGCCACAAAGCTCAGTGGTGTCAGCCAGTCTAGGTAAATCTTTAAAGTTGAGATGTTTCTGCCGCAAATAAATCTGCCTGAGACTTAATATATTGTGGTTAGGAATTCTCCATTTTTTTACTGTTCTCACTTTTGATGTATTTATGCTAGCACATCTATGTACCTGATGCATTTATACAGAAGGGTGCCTGTTTACTGTATATTTATCTTGGAAAAGAAAAAGAAAAAGTAGAATGAAGACAGTTGGGATACCTATTGTAAAATCCTTGAATGGCTCAATGCTAGTATGTCGTAATTTATTGTGCATCCAACCTAGTAACTGCAAAAATGAAGTGCACATATGAAGTTGAACAATCATTAATATCTGCGCCATTCTAAATTTGATGGAGTTGGGACTCACCCTCATTTTGATCTGTCTCTGAAGTGCTTGATGTTAGATTGCTTTCGTTGTCATAAGGGCTATATAGGGAGGTTTAGATTTTCAAGAGAAATGGGACCTAAAATAAGAGTTTAAAAATAAGAGATTAGGATTTCTGGAGCAAAAGAATGGGAATCTTTTCATGATGATTACTCAATGAGTTGGAAATCAATAGGCACTAGAAGGGTCTAACACGGAAATGGGTACAGAGACATTTAGATAGAAACGAGTGTTTGGTTGGCTTTTCTTTGTCAAGATCAAATCAAGTAAGAAGAGTTGGGGTTTAGTTAGCAAACCCCAAGTAGGGGATGCAACATTTCCATGCATGCTTGAGGTAGCTGTACATGCATATGAATGGATGCATGTTAACCATTGATCAAATTTGTGCAATTTGTTGCTTCAAAATGCATCTACCGTTCTTTTTTTTCGGGAGAGGAGGATGGATCTATTATGATAACCATACATTAAAGGCTTGATACATAATTTTGCCCTTTACTTTATACAAAAAGGCTTTTGAGCCTTTATTTGTACATATTATGGTCTTTAACCTGTTATTATTGGTAGATGAAAATTCCCCAACCTAAGTTTATCAGTGCAGACAGATTAAAATAAAAGGGGCATAACAAGTGTAAAGGGTTATGCAAGGTATATGGTCAAATTTATGTATTAACCCTACATTAAATAATATGCGCCCATACATACTCATTAATGGACATATACAATAAGGACAAACAGACATAGGAACACAATCAAATCACGATACAGATTACTTTTCTGTATAAAATAATTTTATATCATGTCTTTTTACAAGGTAATTTGTGAAATGGAGAAGGGCTGCAAATAGAACCAAAGAAAAATGTTATGGATCAAAAGTGATTACCTTGTAATGTTGTGGGTCAAAAGTGATTACATTATTAGTTAGACTCATCATGGACCCTGGACGGGAGGAAGAATTCTCCTAGATCTTTAGCAAGTGCTTCTGGTAAGATACTTTTGATTGAATGATTCTTTCTATAACACCAGTGCCACTGTGCTTGCCACATGAAATATCTTTACTTTAGTGTATAAGAAGTTTAGGCTGGGCCATTGCCTTGTTTTCTTAATCTCAAGAACTGACTTATGCTGTTATGATATGTTCTTACAGATATTGTTATTAGTGTTGTCATCACCGAATACCACTCTTCTCCACCCTAGTAAGACCTTGCTACTGTGAAATTCAGGTGGTTCTTTGTAATTTTTTGTTATGCATTTGATCAAAAAAGAAAATTTTGTTATGCAGCCATCCTAGAAGAGTTTCATATCACAAGAGCTCTGATAATTTTGTTTTGCAAATAAGATTGCTCACCTAAACAAGTTTCAGTACAAGTTATGTGACCTGTTTTGCTTCCTTGCAGGATAGAACTAAAGTTTTAGATTTCCAGTTTCTGCAAGGACTCAGGACAGGAACAACACTTTTATCCTTGATTTCCATTTCCCTCTTCTATTTGAAGAATTTTTTCTATTTCTATGAGTTGAAAGTCTGTTTTCCCATGTAACAAAAGCATTGAGCTGCCATGTGGTCGTGGTACTTTTCATGGAACCACAACTTTGATGCAGGTGTGATAGTGATATCATTAGTGACTTAAGTAGAACTTCTCAACTTTTCGTGATTGCCTTTTACTTTTTGTGATTGAGGAGCCCACCGAGACAGAGTTGCTTGCTCTGATATATACCATGCCCCACAAACATGTTAGTAAGTTGAGGAGGCAGAAGGTGTTGAACATCTGTTGACAAAATCCATGAGGCAATCTTCAATTATGAACATCTTAGTCCATGTGGATTCGACATTGACAATGAGGAGTTTCAATATAACATTGAAAAGTTCTGTTTGAATTGCACTGTAGATTACAGTAAAGATCTTCACTAAGTGGTACAGTACAGTATGATAATAACAGATGGTGCTGTATGTTGTATGCTCTTTTGTGCCCCTCAGTATGATAGTAACAGGTCGTGCTGCATGCTCTTGTGTGCTCCTCAAGGCAGTTATGATGCGGAAACATTCCAAAAATTTTGTAAAATCTCTGCATTTTCGAGTCACTCATGAATTGAACATCGTTATTTACCATTTTAAAAGGGCACATTTGGAGTGTGTTTTATCTCTAACTTATGTGTGTGTTTGTGTATATTAATTAAAAAAAAAAAAGGCACGTATTGTTGCTGAATGATTATAATGATAAACAGCATCCATCTGTTAACTGAGTTTGTAAGGCAGTAAGTAATGTTTTCTATAGGAATTATTGGATCATGATGTTACGCTATATAGCTGTGCATTATACGAGTACAGGTACGTCATGTGCATTTAGAGAAGCTATGGTAGACCAAAGAGCCTTGTTTAAGTAAATATTGTGAGTTCTCTAGGGGCTAAGGTAGTGAGGTTGGAGTTTAAATCCAGCCAGAGCCAATTAACCCAAAAAGGAAAAACTATGAGAGAGGCCACATAAAAAAAATGTTGTATAAGGTAAAATGAATAATACAAGCCAATGACAGACTTTTGTCAGGCGAGCTTGTTCCATGCTTTTACAAGCGATGGAAGTGTAGTTGAGACAAGATTGCTCAAATCTATCCCAAATTCGACAGTAGAATGTTGGGTGGATGTTGAGGAATCCTCATTTCAGCTATCTAACGAGCAACTATAAAACAAGTGAGTTTACCACTTCTGGACTGACCTAGGCGCCCCTCTATACTTTTCTAGCCATGCAAACAAAAACCAAACACTAGACGAGCAAACATCTGAGTCACTTGCTGTTGGCGGTGGGGTACTGGGGCGAGTAAGTAGAAATTATCCGCATGATTAGATAGGGACCATGTGAATTCCCCGTGCAATTTTGTGAAACCAGTATGGTTTTTCTCCTTTCTTATTGGCACACGAAGTCTAATGAGATTCACTGAAAATGTAAAGAGTAGATTTCAATAGGAGAATTACTATTATCAAATGCTTTATTAGTATTAAATAATTTGCACTAATTCCTGAATTTTCGAGAAATCACATCACAGGACAACCTAATAAAGGGTTTTTTGCTCCATGATGAATCATATCATACTCCCACTTGGCCTTGTAATGCTATCCAAACACATATGTCCATGTTTATAACAGCGTATAGGCTGAATTGAATAGTCACTGACCCTTAAAATATAAAATACACGAATCGGATCGGATCTTCATACTTTTTAAAATATAACAAGTTCTTGGTATTTCTTTTAACATGGAACGAAGATTTCAGTGAAATTGGAGAAATTTATGAGAATTGTAAATGATAACAATAAATATAATTCGAGCCAAATGAGTTGAAATTTAACAATAATTAAATAAAATACAAAATTCACTCAATACTAAAAAGTAATACTCTATAAATAGTAAATAGTAAATATGTAAATAATACTCAATAGAAACACATAATTTATATCTCAAATAACACTAAATGAGAACACACGTTTTTTGTATTCAAATTTCTACATACTATTAACGTTAATAAATTGAATCATACTATTAATTCAGAAATATATCAAATTTTTAGAATTCAAATTATTTTCGTATCAAGACAAACATCATAAAATATAAATTTTTTCTTTCGTTGAACTCTACATTTAATCTCTCTGCTTTTATAATTCTTCCATTGCCTTTTTTCCCCCTTCCGCCACAACTTGGATCATTATCATCATCTTTTTGATAGATTGAGATCTTTATTTTTTATTTTAAAATAATTTTAAATTTATCTATTTTAGATTTGATTAAATTGTGTCCTTTTAAACATATATCTATAATCTATTGATGTTGATATACTTTTTTTTTGTTGTTTTTCTTTTCTTATGAAATTTTGAGCCTTTCTTTATGGATATTTATGTCTTCTTCTATTATAAAAATTTAGTTTTTTTATATGCTTTTTGAAATTTTAGATATTCCATTCTAAGAAATAAAGTTTAATTTTTTTTTCTATATATTCAACCAAAAAAACTTTAACTAAAGTTTAATCAATAATAACCACATTGCAGAGTGTGATTACTAGTATGGGTGAGCAAACCAGTCAGTTTGATTTTTTACTAAAATCGGTCAAATAAAATTTATTTTACAAATTGAATTAAACAAATTTTTTTAAAAAAATTGAATAAATTAAACCAATTAAATTAAATTTTATAGAAATATAAACCAAATCAAATCTATAAAATCTCAATTCAATTTGATTCAATTTAATTAAAGTACATATTTTTTAAATATGATTTGATTCAAACTAGTTTGATTTATTAATAATTTTATTTTATTTTGGTTTTTATATAAAAAACTAAACTGCAAATTAAAATTTTTTTAAATGAAAATTGAAACGATCCAAGTTTTATTAAAGAATCCAACTAATCCAAATGAATTAAATTAGTTCGATTTTTTTTTCGATCATTCCGGTTTTTGCTCACCCTTTTACTGGCATTCAAATAAAATATAGCATAAAATAGGATTGGCAACAGGGTGGGCGGGGCCATTCCTCGTCTTTGTCCCATACTTTCTAACAAGGGAATTTTCCTTTCATCCCCACATACATTGCCATGCATTCTTCTTTTTTTAAAAAAACAAAATTGTTTAATTATTTAAAAAATTTAATTATATATATATATATATATGCGCTAATTTTTATAACACATACTTATTTTTATATTTTCAACTTACAAATTTTATTTATGACAAATTAAAAATATTATGAAAAATATCTATTTATTTAAATGATAAAATATAAATTATTGTAGTTAAAAATTTTAAATTATTAAAATATATTTATCCATTATTAATTTTAAAAATAACGCCAAGTATTGAATATCTTTTATAAAAGTTTTAAAAAAAATGTGAATATAAGTCATCATAAAGTAGGCATAGGATCAGAGTGAAAATTGTTTTACATATATTCTTATTCATTTTTTTCTTGTGATACGATATTTTCCTCCCACAATTAAGGCTTGAATTGAGGTCTTGCTCTAATATCACTTGTCGACCCTTATGCACTAAGTAGGAGTTGAATTGGTGAGAAATTTAAATTTTTAGAACGAAGATTTATAATGTTAATTTAAAAGAGATAGTAGAAGAAAAGAATACACAATAGTTTATAGTGATTCGTTATTTAACAAACCTTACATTCACTCACCAATTCTTCTAATTGAGTGTTCCATTAATACTAAATGATGTTTTACAGGCTCATACTAAACTTTACAATTTGTGTTTTACAAAAGTTTACATACAACCTCATAAAGTGTTTTCCAAGGCTAATACTCAAATTTATACAAGAGTTATCTATTGGCTCACTCTCAAACCCAATCCCAAAAGATGTTTAAAACTCACACCAAATTTTGTACAACTTAAACACAAAGAGTAAATAAGAGAGAGAGTTGAGAAACAAATTTGCAAGAGTTTGGTCTTAGTAAATGTTATTTTCTTGCATTTTATATTCATTCGGTAGAGTATTTATAGGTTACTTCCATCAAAGAAATCTTAGAGATAAAACTAGTTTCATATCTCAAAAGTTGGTGACAAAATCCTACTTTAATGCTTGTTAGATAAAAGTTAAGGTTGACATAAACTAGAAGCAGTTGTGATTCTGGTTTCATTATAGATTTTGCTTGGTCGCGATTGAGATCTTCGATTGTGTCTAACAGTTAGTACACATGACATATCAACATCCCCCAAAGGTCTAGGGTTAGAAATAGTTAATTTTCAATTTTTCAAGGTTGACTCACATCTATAATTAGTTTCAAAAATTTTCATCTAATATATTAAAAATCCTTTTGAAAAATAAAAAGTCATTATTATAAATTTTCAATCAATATTTTTTTTTATGATATATTTGGTTAGAATCTCATTTTTAAGATTTCAAAATTTTTATTGGGTATATTTTAGATATAAAAATAAAATTCAAGAAAAAATTTCATAATTAGCTCCATAACAATAATTTTATATTTTAAAAATAAATAAATAAATTTAGGTAATAGAATTCTAAAAATAGTGAGAGGTTCTAATATTGTTGAAATATCATCCTTATATTTTGTAAAGTAAATTAAGATAACAAACCTAACACATTCTTATTCTATTTTTACTAAATAATAATGTTTTTAAAATCAGATCGGTTAACTGATTCAATTCAATTGATTCCATAATATAAAAAATTTTAAAAATGTTATTAACATCACTTTTAAAAATTAGAAAAAAATATTATAAATATATTTATAATAATTAAAAATATTAAAAATTAGTTTTGACCAAACTGAGTAGTCATTGTTTTGATTATCAATTTTATCAATTCAACTAGCCAATCAAATTTGATTTTCAAAACATTGCTAAATAAAATAATTATAGAAAATTTAACATACATATATATATATATATATGTTCTCATGAGGATCCATAGGGTGATAGGGTACTTTCCGTGCATGCCCTATGAGAAGAAAATTTTCATCTTATTGTCATCCCTATCATATAATACAAAATTTCGATTAACATGTCATTAAATATTTTATAAGAAATATATACTAGATTAAATCTAATCAAGATGATAAAAATTATAAAGAGGTACAACTTTATATATGTTCTCATGAGAATCCATAGGGTGATAGGGTACTTTTCACGCATGCCTTACGAGAAGAAAATCTTTATCTTATTGTCATCCCTATCATATAATACAAAAATTTTGATTAACATATCATTAAATATTTTATAAGAAATATATACTAGATTAAATCTAATCAGGATGATAAAAATTCTAAACAGGTACAACTTTATATATGTTCTCATGAGGATCCATAAGGTGATAGGGTACTTTCCACGCATTCTCTATGAGAAGAAAATCTTAATCTTATTGTCATCCCTATTATATAATACAAAATTTTGATTAACATGTTATTAAATATTTTATAAGAAATATATACTATATTAAATCTAATCAGGATGATAAAAATTATAAACAGGTACAACTTTATATATGTTCTCATGAGGATCCATAGGGTGATAGGGTACTTTCCACGCATTCTCTATGAGAAGAAAATCTTCATCTTATTGTCATCCCTATTATATAATACAAAATTTTGATTAATATGTCATTAAAATATGTACTAGATTAAATCTAATCAGGATGATAAAAATTATAAAAAGGTACAACTTTTCTAAAACGATAAAGTTTATAAACAAGTACAACTTTTCTAACTTATTAGTATAAATATATGTTTACACTTTTTAAGATCAATAATGTAATCGAAATGTTAACTTTCAGGAATAGTAAAATAAAACATACATCATTTATTTATCATTCTTCCAATATTAGGTTCCATCATGTAATATATTCCTCTAATATATTTTTCTCATAATAATGTGATTTGATGAAATTAAAAACATATGTTATTTATCACAAAATTATATTAAAACATATTATACATAAGTAAAGGTCCTTATTGTGTGATGAATTTATTTTAAAAATAATATATATTTTTAAAATCATATTCATAAAAAAAATATTTTAAATAATAATCAAACAAATAATAGTTGCTTGAATATCCTGTGGGTAGCTGCGAGCATGTGAATACTAGCCCACAACAGGCAGACGATGTTCGACATGGTTTTGATATGGTGGGCCTTTGCCAGACCCAAGCTCATATCTTAATAGTCTTAATTTATATGGACAATCCAACATGTGAAACCCAAATGAAGGCCCAATGTTGGTTCGAAGAGAAACACAAGTCGAAAGGACGGAAGAGACGACGAGAGCAAGCAGCAGAGCGATCGAAAATGGGAGGAGGAATGGAAGCGAACAAGAACAGGTTCATAGAGGATTGGAGCACCGCTCGAGAGAATCTCGAATACAACTTCCGCTGGACGCGCCGCAACTTGGCACTCGTCGGCTTCTTTGGCATCGCTCTTCCTATCTTCATCTACAGGGGCATCGTCAAAGAATTCGTAAATTTTCATTCTTTTCTCTACTCTAATTAATTTTACCAGATCTTGCTAATTTATTTCCTTGTTTTTGCAGCTTATGTGGTTAGGGATTTAGATTTTATTTTTAATTTTCTACTGTTTTCATTGAATCTGTTATTTTGATTGGAGAAATTGTTGGGTTTGAATTTGGGGGAAATATGTTATACAATGAATTAGAGGCATGCGTTTGATTCTTGTGATTTTTCAGATTCCTATTATTTTGAAATGAGTTGCTAAATAAAATAGCTGCGTGTATAGGAAATGTTTGCATGTGGAAAAAGAATTTTGAAGAATTGGCCTCAATTTATTTGTGTATTACCCTGCATTGTACTGTCTGGGATTAAAAAAGTGGAAGAAACAATTTTATCTGTTGATTGTGGAGAGATGTGTATTGCAAATCATGCGCCTATAACCATGATAGTTGCATTGGTATTTTGAGCAAATGCCTTAATATTTGATGCTTAACAATGGCTTTGATGGCTGGTTTTGCTAAAGTGTGAGTTCTCTTTTGTTCGACATACTAGACTAAAAGAGACATTACTAGCTGTTAGATCACCCATTGTTATTTGGGAAAATTTTTTGGTACACTAGGTGTACCAAAGTGGCTTATGCACCAAGCCAGTAGAGTGGGGGGGATGGATAGTACAACTGTCCAAACAAAATTACTGTTATGCTTATAAAACTGTCCAATAGCTATCCATGTTCAAATACTACTATACCTTGTTCTTTGCCAAGCATAAGTCATGCATTAGCTGTGTATACGCCCAATGTGGCATAGACTTTTCCTGTTATTTGTTTATTTAGTTTTTTTGTTATAGGAGGGAGTAGGTATATTTTGTCATCTGCCATTGCAACTTTGTCACTTCATGCAAATGTTTGTGGGGCTTAATATCTCATTTTTCATCTGAAGTATGGAGTTCCTGTCACACATTGCACTATCAAACACAGTCCAGGCTTCACCTCAGCAATGAAATCTGACCTATAAAAGGAACAGAAAGAAAAAGACAAATTCGTATTCAGTGGGATAATTTCACATGTAAATTGGATTACTATTTCCAAGGCAGGTAAGGTTGAGATTTGGAGATAAATGTGGAGATTAAAGGGATACAGTCTTTTGTGATTTGAACTACTTAATTGGTGGTTTAATTTCAGATTTCAGAACTTTGCCTACTTGCGTAAGGACACGTGACTTCAGCATCTTGCCATGACACATGATATTTGGCTTTTGCATGATGGGAACTGCTCTTTGTGGAAACTTTTTACGCCTTGTAGTTTCTTATGTTCTTTTTTCGACCTGCTGATGTAGGACGGTAAGCTTTGATTTTAAGGTTTTCAAAAGAAAAATCCAATCTGAAATTTGTATGAAATTACTTGCATAATTTAAAGAAAAATAGAACATTCCAAGGTTCACAATCACAATTGTTTGGGTATTTCACCTAAATTCCTCTTGACCTCACACCTCCAAAAGTGAGCTGCAAGGCTTAAAATTTTGTAGAATTGAATTCACTTTTTGAGAGAAGTACAAAGCAGTCCATGTGATTTGGATTAGTTTGACCTATTTGCTTCAAATTGTAGTGGATTTGGACATCAACCAAAGATCAAACCTAGGTAATATTGTTGTACTCATAAGTCATAACTCCTTAACACTGCTTTTGGGGTAAGATCAGATTACTGCAGTTAGAAGAGAAGGTAGGAAAAGAGAAACTAACTTGTACTTGTTTTTGGATTTTGACATCATATATGACCAAAAAGTTGAAAATACTTAAATGGCAGTAGATAGGCAGGTTATAGCTTTAATGGCTGCGCAAATAAATCAATATGCAGATGTGCCATCAGGACCTGTGTACATGACACCTTTTTGAGTGTTTTTGTCCGGGGAAGATATGGGTCATTCAATCATAGAACTTCTGTAAAATATTTCGGTGAAATTTTCTTTGGAGAAAATAATAAGCTTAAGAAGTGTGTTTACAATTTTCCATTTTATCTGAAGATTTGATGCAGGATAAGCCACCATCATAGAACTTCTGTAAAATATTTCACTGGAAATTTTCATTTTCTTCATTTTCATCCAATTAGTGGAGAGAGGGAATGTCAGGGGGTTGATCAGAATTAATCTTATCTAGACTTATCATGGTGTTGAATTGTTTTAACTTGAATATTGCACATAAATGTTTTGGAAATGCCATCTGTTCATTGTGGATGATAATTGCTTATTGGATAGCAAATGGTTTAAGTTGAATTTTGTTGGTATATTTTTCAATGTCAGAGATGTTGTCTGGATAACTATTTGGAGACCTTCAATGCTTATTTACAGAATCATATAGGTTTTTGCTGAATTATTGTACATGAACTTCTTAGACGAGCCTGTAGTTTGAAGTTATAGGTAGGGGTGAACAAACTGGTCAGTTTGGTTTATTCGGTTCAGTTTTTTTACTAAAATCAGTCAAACCGAATTTTGTATTTCATAAATCAAACCGAACCAGAATTTTTGAAAAAATTGAATAAACCAAACTTTATAGACATACAAACTGAATTAAACCTATAAAATTTTGGTTTGCTTCGGTTCGATGTAATTAAATTACATATATTTTAAATCTGATTTGAATTAAATTAGTTTGATTTATTAATAATTTCTGTTTATTCGGTTTTTCATATAGAACCGAAAACCAAAATTTTTTTAAAATGAAAATGGAACCAAATTGAATTTTATTGAAGAACCGAACTGACTAAATTAAATCGGTCTAGTAGGTTTGTTCGGTTGGGTCGAGTTTTTGCTCACTCCTAGTTATAGGTTATATCTTTCCCAAAAGATGCTGGTCACTACATTTCAAGAGGACATTGCAGTGCTTTAATGGGTGTGAAGTACATGTACCATTTCAAAGGCAGCAAATTTACTGAGCTTTATCCATTCGTTTCAATGCAGAAGCTTAAATACATAGCAATTTTTAGGAAGCTGAAAACAATTGTTATTCCTTGGGTTTTATGGTTGCAGTATTTCCTTTAATTGAGGCTATGATGTAACAGTTGCAGACTTGCAGTGACAGGTTCTTGAGTTTTTTTTTTTTTTTTTTTTTTTTGGGGTTGTAATTAAATCTTTTTTCCTGAGTATTGAGGGAAGGATCTGCCTTCTTGGTTCTAGTAGCGAAATTGGTTCAATTCCAAATTAGCTAATACTGATGATTTTTTTTGGTTTAATTATATTTCAAATTTTAAGCCAGTTTTCATTTTGTTTTGCAAAATTTGTCTTTGGCTTAGCATATTGGGAAATTTCTCGGAGCACATAAGAAGTATGGCCTTTTGAAATGTAGGCATGAGCATAGAATCGTGATCTTTGGTTGCTTTGGTATAACAGTTTGCTATTACGGATGTCCCACTGTTGAGAAGTAATTCTCAGTTTTTTATTTTGTTTGTGTTTAACTTGTTAGTTACGTTTTTATATTTTGGTTTTTTGTGATGACAGAATATGCAAGACGAAGATGCAAGCAGGCCATACAGGAAGTTCCTTTGAGTTGTTTACATTGCTCAATTGTCAATAATAATTGCACCTGAGGCAAACCTGGTTTTACATTGTGACCTCTTTTCCCGTAGCGGGGAGTTGCCCTTTTTTTTAATTAATCTGTAGTGCTGTGTTTTTTAAGAAATATCTCTGGCATGTTGAATTTGTGCATTTTCTGAGAATTCTGGTGGTTTGTAGTGGTTAATTTTGCGCTATAATTCAGTTTGCATTTTGATGGGTCCGATTTGTTTTGCTCGCTGGGTGTGTTTAGTTTTATGCCCAAATCTGATGCCACAATAGGTAGTAAAATAGTGGAGCATTTATTTTTTAATTGTTCTTTTTGCTAAGGATGTGTATTGCAGGTTTATAAAACAGGTAGGAATGTGTTATGTTGGAGAAGAGAAATCAATTCCTTCACTCGAAGTTCTGTTGGTTGAAGCTTTATTTGCAAAATCTGAAAAATTATGCTTTTTTTAATTTAGGGAAACCTTATGTTAATTAGTATATTGAATACAATAAGAAGTGAAAATAAGATTTCAATTTGATTTTCACATTTGATATCTGAATTTATTTATTTTAAAAATTTAAAAATGAAATTAAAAAAACTTAAAATGTGTTATTATTCTTTTTATTATATATATATATATATATATATTATTTTTTTATTATATTGATATCCTAGTTTAAGACTTAGAATTTTAAAAACACCTAGAATTTTAAAAGCATTTATTGTAGAGAAAATTTATTTTTCATTTCTTAATTTAATGATACATGCCATATATAGAAATATGCAGGATTCTGTTTTGCTTAAATTCTATAGGTATCAAAATATTGGAGATGTAGCTCCTCAATTGTTACTTGTCCCAGAGGTAACTCTATAATTATATTTTCTGGATTTTTGCATTTATTTAAATTTCGATTCATTTACCAAAAAAAAAAAAAGAAAAGAAAAGTAGGATAATCGTGTTTAACCCTCTAAGGTACCACTAAATGACGACTTTCGATGCAACACATTATCACGTACGATCATCAAACATCATCAATGGCTGCTCGCGTTCCCAAACCCAGAAACTGCAAGTAACAAACCAACTAACCAACCAAAAACTCAAGCCCATAACAGCAGCCGCTAAACCCAGCCAATCAACCAAACACGCGTGGTACATCCCCATTCGACCAACATAACTACCATTATTCTACTCAACATGCTTTTAACTGATTTTGCTTAAATCCAACACTCCAGACAGATCCCAAGCATTCCTTTCTCTTCCTGCCTAACACACTCCACATCCCATCATGCGACCGGAAATATCAGAGCGGTTACTTGTTCCCGACTCTAACAAAGTCGAGGCCGACCGGGTCCCAGACTGGAAGGAGCAGATCACCATTAGAGGTCTGTTAGCGAGCGCCTTGCTGGGGACACTGTTCTGCATCATAACCCACAAGCTCAACCTCACCGTTGGTATAATCCCGTCGTTGAATGTCGCTGCTGGGTTGCTAGGATTCTTCTTCGTCAAGTCATGGGTTGAGTTCTTTTCCAGGTTGGGGATTACTATCGCTCCCTTCACCAAACAGGAGAACACCGTTATCCAGACCTGCGTCGTCGCGTGCTATGGCCTCGCCTTTAGCGGTAACTGCATTAGAGTTTTTTTATTTTTTATTTTTGTTTTTGAATTTGAATTTTGTTTAATTCAATTGAATTGGTTAATTAGGTGGATTCGGGTCGTATTTGCTAGCCATGGATGAAAGGACTTATGAATTAATTGGACCTAATTATCCTGGGAATAGGGTAGAGGATGTTATTAATCCTGGATTGGCGTGGATGACTGGGTTTTTGTTTCTTGTTAGTTTTCTAGGCCTTTTTAGTCTTGTTCCCCTTCGAAAGGTACCATCTTTTTCACATCTGCATCTGTTGGTGATTTTTATGTCTTGTGTTTAGCTAGCATTATTTAATTTTGAAGACATGCTTGAAATGATAGGTTATGGTGATGGATTATAAGCTCACATATCCTAGTGGGACTGCCACGGCTATGTTGATAAATAGCTTTCATACAAACACAGGATCGGAGCTTGCTGGGTAAATTCTGTATTTAGTAAGCTCTTTATTCTTGTTTGATTTTTAGGGAGTTATTGATTGCAATCTGTTTTATCTTCATTTTACAGGAAGCAAGTCGCTTGTCTTGGCAAGTATTTAAGTATAAGCTTAGCTTGGAGCTGCTTTAAGTGGTTCTTCAGCGGTATTGGAGATTCTTGTGGATTTGATAATTTTCCCAGCTTTGGTTTGACACTATTTAAAAACACGTAAGTTTCTGATGCATTTGGTTTCTAAATAATCTCTACCTTTAAACTGCTGCTTGATCCATTCGTTTTCGTCAGTTTATATTCATGGTTTGTGTTTCTTGTATTGTTATTGGTTGAGTTGTTTCTTTGAGAAACCTTGTAAGAAGGCATATACACGTATTGTCTTAATTTTAAGCAACAGATTGTGTAGCATTGTTGATAACTGTCTTATCTTGAGATTCTTTTTATTCCCACTCTTTTTGCAGGTTCTATTTTGACTTCAGTCCAACATATGTTGGATGTGGTCTTATTTGCCCTCACTTAGTCAATACCTCAGTTCTTCTTGGGGCTATCATCTCATGGGGCTTTCTGTGGCCCTTTATTTCCCAACATGCTGGGGACTGGTATCCAGCTGACCTGGATAGCAATGATTTCAAGGGTCTTTATGGTTACAAGGTATGCTTCTCCGTCTGTGTTTATGGTAATATGTAACTGCAATTTTAACTTGTCGCAGTTGTACATATGTGCGCCTTGGGAGAAAGTATTATAGGTACTTTAAGGGCCTGCATTTCTGAATGGACCTAACCTGAATAGACAATTTATTCCCTCCATGTGTGTGTGCAAATTCACAAGATACATAAAATAGCAACTGTGGCAGGGCAACCGACCGGAGCTGCATATAAGCCCTCTAAAAGTTTATAAAATTTAGTTTAGTTTTTGCCTTTAAAAAATTGGCTAATTGGTTGAAAGACTAGATGTGTCAACCTCATCCTATCCCTTTCTCACACACAGCCCTAAAACTTTTGATAGGCATTTTTCCCTTTCATTATCATAAACAATTTGCATGTGGTCTCATTATCCTTTATCTGCCATTCTCAAAACCTGTGGTTCTCCACTTGCATATCATTGTAGTAATGTATTCTACTTTTATTTCATTTAATTTGCAATGTATGTTTGCACCTTGGTGAAATGCTTATTTAATATATTCTCCACCTGTCAAATTGTTTACAGGTCTTTGTAGCCATTTCCCTTATACTTGGGGATGGCCTTTACAATTTGATCAAGATAATTGCCATTACAACTAAGGAAATATGCAATCAAAGCACAAAGGAGAATCACCTTCCTATAGTCAGAGAGGTTGAGGGTGAGATATGATCTCTATCTATATAATTTGGCCATATCAATTGTTTTCTATGGTTGTTTCACATGAGCTACTTGAAGCTCGGCTCAGTAGAAACTCATTCGAGCTTGATTTGTTTATTAAATGATCTTTGAAATTAAGCTCGAGCTCAACTCATTAATTAATGAGTTGAGCTTGTGGTCATCGGTATACGACTTGTTAAGCTTATGGGCCAGCTCGTTAATATACTTATTAGCCAGCTTATAAATAATTGTATTAATAATTTAAATTTAATTATATATTTCTATTTATAATATATGTAAAATTGCTTTAGAAGTATTAATGAGAATATATAGAAAATAATATATTTTTTATGGTGAATTGTATATTTTTGTAATATCTAATTTTTTTTAGTTTTTAATATGTTAAGTATAATAAGATTTCAAAATAAATAATTTTCTGAACAAGGTTTATTAATAATTTCACTTTAGAATTTAATTTTTTTGAAAAAGGTTTTGACTCGATTTAGTTCGTGAGCTTTGTACAATCTTGTTGATATTGAGCTCGAGCTTGTCTCGTTTATAAATGAGTCAATCTTGAGCCAGCCAAACTCAACTCGGCTCAACTCATGTTACAGCTCTATTTCATATACTGTGGGCAGTTATCTATCTACAGCATATTTTTAACGGTTAATTTAACTTCAGCCAACATCAGTGTTTTGTTCTTAATGAATTCAAATTGATTCTTATGTAAGCAATCTATCAACTATCATTCAACAATTAACTTTACCTTGAATATAGGTGTTTAAAATATTTGGAAAAATACATCTCATATTTGCTCCAACCACAATTGATAACATTCTTTAAGCATTGTGTTTAGCTTGAAATTTGTGCTCGTTTTTTGTAATAGAGAAAATAAAGGAGGTACTTAATTTGAAAAATGAATAATCTAAATTTATAGTCCTTGAACTAAAAGCAACTCCAATTATTATTCATTTTAAATCAGAAAGTGGCTAATTTGGACAGATTGGGAGGCTGTTAAACAGACTTTCACTTAGCGTTGGGAGGTTGTTAATTGTGCAGATCCATACAACTAACATAATCCTCAATTGCAAGTACATTTTGAACTTTTAGTACCAAGAGGACTGCTGAATGCATATGCAACTATACCTGTTTCTTGTTTCAAGGGATCACTGCTTTTGTTCTACATTAATTGTTGTGATGTTGCATCAACAGATGATGAGACTTCCAAATTGCTGCTAGAACAGAGAAAACGAGATGAGTTGTTTCTGAAAGACAGAATACCCTCTTGGGTTGTAGCTTCTGGATATGTGGGTCTCGCAGCAATATCAACAGCCACAATCCCCATCATTTTTCCACCCCTAAAGTGGTATTTGGTTCTCTGCTCATACATTATTGCTCCTGCCCTTGCCTTCTGCAACTCCTATGGCACTGGGCTAACAGACTGGAATTTGACATCAACCTATGGAAAGATTGGTCTTTTTATAATTGCTTCAGTGGTTGGGAATAATGGTGGGGTTGTAGCGGGATTGGGGGCTTGTGGGGTAATGATGTCAATTGTCTCCACTGCTGCCGATCTCATGCAGGATTTCAAGACTGGTTACCTCACACTATCATCAGCCAAGTCTATGTTTGTGAGCCAGTTGATAGGAACAGCGATGGGTTGTATTATAGCCCCATTGACATTTTGGATGTTTTGGACTGCTTTTGATATTGGAGCACCTGATGGTCCATATAAAGCTCCATACGCGGTGATATTCAGGGAGATGGCCATATTAGCTATTGAGGGCTTCTCTGAGCTGCCCAAACATTGCCTGGCCATGTGTTTTGGGTTCTTCATCACTGCCTTGTTTATAAATCTTCTGAGGGATGTGACTCCTAAGAAGATTTCTCAGTTCATCCCCATTCCAATGGCCATGGCAATCCCATTTTATATTGGAGCTTATTTCGCAGTTGACATGTTTGTTGGAACGGTGATATTGTACATTTGGGAGAGAATGAATCGGAAGGATGCAGATAATTATGCAGGTGCAGTTGCATCTGGTTTAATATGCGGTGATGGGATCTGGACGATACCATCAGCAATCCTCTCAATTTTCAGGATCAATCCTCCTATTTGCATGTACTTTGGGCCTTCTTTGAGTGGCTGAGAAGAGTTACTGCTGTCCGACGCTGTAAACATGCCATTTTGAACTGTAATGTTCATTGGATTATGTAAATAATTTTGTGGTGTTGTATTTGATTATTTACATGTCTCAAGCATGGATTGCAGTTCTGCTTCTGTGCTTGTTTCTTTAGTGGGCGTTTGGTATTATTATAGTTTTCTATTTTAAAATTTTGAAAAAACAAACACAAGAAAACGTTTTTAAAAAAAATTTTGTATTTAATATTTTAAAAATAAAAAATAATGATTTTTAAAAAACAGAAAACAGAGCAAAGGCACAAGAAGGTGGTGTATTTGGTTGTGGACACCTCACCAACCTCAAAGGGTAACGTGTGTTTCTGCCTGTTTTAGGTATCATCTGGATTCTGGACTTTTGTCTTCTATAGCCAAAAGAAAACAAACATAGTTATGTACTCAACCCACGCCTAGTAGCCAATGTCTCAAAGTGATTCAACCACTTGTTAGAATGATTTAGTTGAGGCAACAACTTCTGTGAAAAGAACAAGAAGAAAAGTGATGTATGGAATGGAAACTGCTTGTGTAAAGCTCTTTTGAACATTTTAGGTTGCTTGTTTGAATTCTTTATCATGACACATTATTATTATTATTATTATTATTATTCACAATGATATGTTCTAACTTCTGATGGAACTTTAGAGATACTTAATCGCTCCATAATACTATATATCTCCTTTGAATATCATTAGTAGTTCAACAGTAATTAGCATCTTATACATAACATGCGTATTAAGGAACAAGTTTGAATAAAGAAGTTGTCTATTCAAGTTGCGGGTTTTCTAATATTTACATTTTCTCATTTGTTCCTTTCTTCAAATTATTAGATTTTATCCATGCTCTAGAGACAAATCTATATACGTTCACATGAATATAAGATTCACTTTTCGTATTTTTAAACAAACCCCATGAAAATATGTGTAAAACATATTACATTCATGCACGTTAAGAGCATCAAATAATTTCTCCTCATCAATCAGTTTTTTTGATTCAGTAAATTAAAATAGTCTTTAAAATTATGAGATCCCAAATTCAATTTTATATATATATATATATATATATATATATATATATATATATATGTATGGTAGCCAAATTTACCCAACAAAAAAATAGCCCTTCCCTTTTTCTTTTATCTTCTATTCAGACTATGCTAGCCGAAAAAGTTTTGACATGTATTATAAATATGTTATGACTTACCAATATAAGTATATAATCTTATCATTATTCCTTGACCAAAAATGAAATTCCTACATGAGTCTTTTTCCATCTTCATGAGATTTCCACCAATAATAATTTTTCCTTTTTCGCTTCCAAGGAAAGCAAATGGGAAAAGTGAATCAATTAAGAAGGGCTAAAGATGACTGAGTAGATTAGGGATTTCCTTGTGGCATTTAGCTGGAATTACAAAGTGGAAGAAGACAGAAGAAAAGTACAACATATTTGTGTTTTCAAGTAACTGAATATTTCAAGCTACAGATATTTACAGATTCTCTGTGAGAAAGCCAAATCTAATTTTCTCAATCACCCCCACAAGACACCACTGAGATTTTTTTTTTTTAATTTAATTGTTTGCATGTCAATCACCTGTCAGAGATTGCTGTGACCTCTTATGTATCCAATAGCTTTATATGGAATCTATCAATCCAAAAGTTTATCCCTAATGAACCTAAACCTTGCAACAAAGTTTGCTGTTTATCCACAACTATTGCAATATAAATTCCCAAATGATATTGCACTCAAATGTCATTTCTTAAACTTATAAAACTATTAACAAAGTGACAATATCTATCAATCTCCGTTAATCACTACATTTGCCAGTAGTAAAAACCAAATTGCTGATGAACAAAGGAGAGGAAGTGAAAATTAGGAATAGTCATAGGTTGAGTTTTATGAAATTTGAATCTAACTCGATAAGAAAAAGAAAAATTTTTTATTTATTATCTGCTTTAACCCGAGTTTGAATTGGATCATGGATACTCGAATAATTTTTAAAGATTTTTTTACTTATTTTTATATACAATTTGTTAAGATAATATATATATATATATATATATATATATATATATATATATATATATATATATATATTTATATAGAATCACATTAATATTTAATATGTTGAAATAATCTATGTAAATAAATTAAAAAATTAAGTTGTTAATAATAAAAATATGTATTAAATAAAATCAAATAGGATTCACAAATATCTATATTTTATTCAGGTGGGATACCGACGGATCGGACAAAAAATCCATCCCAAATGAAAGCAGGAATTAAAATCAAAAGAAAACAAATTTAAAAATCTCAAAAATCGCAAGCAAGACAAAGGGATGGGTCACACATATAGATGTGACATAAGGATAATAATGGTGAGGTCCATCTTATCGAAAGTGGGCATTCCGTTATAGATTCTGGCTTTTTTGGAGCTCAGCAATTGCTGGGTGTGGCTGCTATTGAATATGGGATGGAGAGTGGGATGGAGAGACAGAGAGCTACCCTTCAATTTCTTTTCCATCCTCACCATTTCTCATTCCTTCTAATCTCAGCAGCAGCAAGTCCATACTCATATAATAATAATAACGATGCAGATGTATTGACAAAAACAGGAATAGATAAATTTTGGGTGTGTCAAACCTTTTTACAGAGATTTCACTCAATAACTTTTCATGGTAAAGATTATACACTAGGGTTGTGATCCTAATTTGCAGTGAGAATAGGGACAAGCATAGTTTATACATGGTTGTCTTTTGTCACTATATTCTGCATGCATCTTTATATTATATATTACTGATCATGAAAAAAGGTTAAAAGGTCTAAAACCCTATTTTTGGTTGTTAAGCACTAACTCCCCCATTAACTTGGAGACCATTTCACACAATTCTCATATATCCCATGAGCTCTTTTTTGGGTTTTTCTTTTCTTTTTTTTTTTTAAGGTGATTTTTAAAATTTATTTTAAGACAGATTATTTATATCGAAATTAAATAACAAGCATATTGTCTTGAAATTTAAATTTCAATAATAAAATGATGGATAAGTTTCATAACTGATTTGATAGCCCGTTTTATCGTGCACAACATAAGGATTAAAACAAGTAGGAGGATGACATTTTGACATGTTTCATTGGTGAAACGTTCTCTATCAGATTCATGCAAACACATTCATATATTGATTGAATGCGAATGCTGATATTGAACGTGTAACTTCCTGAGGCCAAGTAGAACTCCACGCACAATCCAAACTCCATCGCCAAGTTGTCGGTTCTGAAGAAAGCCAATATTATGAGTTGTGTGACTTTTTGTGCCAATTAAATGAGAGACTAAATAGTATATTCACATAAATTATAGGAGTGCAATCATAATTCATCCCATTATTTATGGAGCAAAATGGAAACAATTCAATAGAATTTTATTGATTGAATCTTAGAGCCTATTATTTTATACAGAAAAAACAAAAACAAGCCCAAATTATTCTCCCTACTAAATGATAATTGATTATAAGTAGTTTATGCTTATAGTCAATAAATGAATCAGTAAACAGGTTTATACTTTATATTTTTTAATTTTTATTGTCATGTCAAATTTAAATAATAAATTTATTAAAAAAGAAGTAATTTTTAAAAATAATATAATTTTTTTTATAATTAGACGATATATTTAAATTTGATTTAAATAAATGGAAAAATCTTCTTTTTTTTTCTTTTGAACTATGGAGTTGGAGCAATAATAATGTAGCCTCTTCCCTTCAAATGGGCAACATATATAAAACTTTAGAAAAAGAAAGGGAGTTGGACGTTTGAATGATGATTAAGACAAGGTTAGATCCAATTCCACGCTTATCTCTAATGGCAAATAAGTCTCCAAGAACCAACCCATATGAAAGCAGTATTTTTCTCTTTCAAGCTTTGAATTTGTGGGATATTGGGAGGGAGGCTACTTCAACAGCTAAAATTTCAAAGAAGTGGGGCCTCCCTTGTCTCCATGATATGAAACACAAATGACCACCTAAACAATCACCAACACACACATACACACCCATCATAATTGCATCATATTGGTCTTCTCTACATCAAAGCAAGGTCATAAACTTAAAGAGGGAAAAATAATTTTTTTTTAAAAAATAATAATAAAAGTCATGCTTCCCTTCTTTGTATGCTTCACATGAAAGCTATAAAGTTACTTCCTCATCAAGTTGGTATCAAATTTTTCATTCCAATTTCCACAAATTGATAGGAAGAAATTAAAGCTCATCGATAATAATCATAATAAATTGAATTTAATTCGAATTGAGTCTAACTATTATCATAATTATACAATTAGTTACATTGATGGTTGAGAAGAAAAAAATAAAACTCACAAACAATTACGAATTAGACTAAATTAGACTTAAATTCAACTATTACCTCTAATCATATTGATGGTTATAAGCTCTTTGAATTTATTATTTTATTCAACAATGATAAAATAAAAGTGAAAATTATAAGAAAAATACTATGTTTTATTTAAAGATCCCATTAGGGTGACCAACAACTACATGGAATTTGCATGCAATAAATCAAGTCAATGGAATGGAGTGTTAAAATTTTGGAAGTTGGGCGTCTATTTTGATCTTGATAAAATTTTGTCATTGTCATATGGCAGGGGAGATGGGTTTCTCTCAGAATATGACTAATCACATTGTAATCACCTCTCTCCAGATTTATTGGTTGTTCTTCAATAGTGAAAGTTGAAACAATAATCATAGCAACCTACAACTTTTGAATTTGAAAATAAAAGCCACTTTGGAATAATTACCTCCCAACTAATTCATTCCCTCATCTCCTGCACTACAACAACTCATATTAATTCAATGTAAATTAATCCATGAATAAGTTGTGAATAGTATTTGAAATAATTTACCTACTATTTTACCTTATAGGAATATAAGTCAAAAGTGTTGTTTCTTTTGTAAAGATAGTAATTTTTGTGTTTATAAGACAATTTAGTCCATTAATTTATAAGGCTAACATATGTGATAATTTTATGATTTTATACTCTAACCTTATAAGACAATTATTTAAGTGTGACTATTAATATTTCTTTATGCAGATAAAATGAATTAATAAACTTGATACTATTAATATTTCTTTATGCAGATAAAATGAATTAATAAACTTGATAAAAAAAATGTTAATTAATATCAGTAGTTAATTTGTTTAATTTATTTTCTATTTATTTTTGAGTTTACTATAATTTAAGGGAGGATAATAGAGTTTTTACTATTTTAACCTTTAATAATATTAAGTGTAAAATTTTCTCTCAAAAAAAAAAAAAAAATCAAATCTAACATCTAAATTTATTTGACAATTTGATGGTATTGAATAATATCAAGCTGAAGTTTAAAATTTTTATCTTTTTTAAATTAAATATTTTAAACTGTGCTTTTAAGTTTTCATATTGTTTTAAAATTAGATTTCAATTATTTTAATATTTTAATTATAACAGGAAGAACATATTAATATTATTGACTTTAGCAATAATATTTCATCCATGTAATAATTATTAATTGAAGTATTTTCAGTTATCAAATGATAAATTGATAATTATTCGTGAATATGTTAAGTGCAATAATTGATTTGAAATATGTTACAATATTATTAGACTATTTTAAAATTTTAAAAAAATGATGTCGAACTCACAACATCATGCACGTTGGATTGCGTTTCTTTTGAACAAGGGGTTGGTATTTATCCTTCTCTCCATAATTCGAGAAAAGATGAGAAGAATTTTATGACACCTCGAAAGTTAATTATATGAAAAGAATATAATATATACTAATTTATATTAAACACTTAAAATAAAATTTTTTCATAACTTAATTTTTAATTTTATTTGATAATATTTAATTATTTAAGTGTATTCACCGCTATCACTATAATCATTTATTAATTTAATTCAATTCAATTTTAAATTTTTTACATTAAAATTATGTTTTAAAATTAAAATTAAAATTAAAATATTAATTTTATTAGACACTATATTAATTAAATTAAAATAATGTTATGGAGTACTGGATATTTGACGTGCAAATTTAGATTTTTTTATGTAATTATACACCGTTGAAAGCAACAAGACACAGGGAGAGAGACGATTAACAATCAAATAAGAGGATAAAATTGTAAAATAGCAATGTCATTTAATCCGCGATTTGAGTTATTTCACCAAAAATTTACTTGAATGAAACATAAAAAAATTACCAAATTTTACAGAAATTTGGTATACGAATAGGTATATTACAAGATAAATATTTAAATTAATGTGAAAAATTAATTGATAAGCATGATGAATAACCCTAATTGGAAATAGAGTTTGGTTAGGTAATCGCCAATTCTTATTGTTGCTCATAAAATATTGGAGGGTTAACAACATAGCATAAGAAATCACTTTCATTTGATTGAAAATTGGGCATCTTTTTCATAGAAGAAATTCAAGTGATTTGCGGTCTTTTTCTAGAGGCATCCACTGAGTCAAATTAGTTGCTGTTAATTGCTTTGACAAGTGTACATTTCTCATGAATTCCCTTAACATATTATTTCCCATCAAACTTTGTTAATGGATAAGAGAGGATATACACACACACACACACACA